>LR753483.1:260048-289398 GCA_902729485.2 Mus minutoides | reverse complement strand
CCATCATCATCATGACCAGTGACTTTATATCCATGTCCTGCTTTTCTGGTGTGCTGTTGTATCTAGGACTTGATGTGGTGGGTGAGTTTGGATCTGGTGATGCCAAGTACCCTTGGATTCTGTTGCTTCTGTTCTTATGCTTGCCTCCTGCCATCTCTGCCCGAGGAGACCTGGTGTTGGTGCAGACCAGAAAGGACCCACTGTTCTGCCCTGGGCCTTTATCAGTCTCCTGGCTGATGTCTCAAGTTCCACGAGATTGGGCTGGAACAGAGGCTGTGTTCCCCTGCTTACCTCAGGTCCCAAGATAGCTTGGGGCGTCTCAAAAGAGCCTAGCAGAGCGCACAGCACCTGTGGCCCAAGACCCTAGCTGCTGCTGGGCGGGCCTGACCAGACCGGAAGGGAGGGGCTGTTCTGCCCTGGGCCACTATCAATCTCTAGGCTGGTGTCTCAGGTTCCAGGAGATTGGGCTAGAACAGAGGCTGTGTTCCCCTGCTCACTTGAGGTCCCCAGATAGCTTGGAGGGTCCCGAAAGAGCCTAAGAGAGTGCACAGAGCTTGAGGCCCGAGCCCTGAGCTCCTGATGTGATCTTAAAGTCCTGGGAGTTGCTGGGCTCAGAGGAAAGTTATCGGGGTGGAGGGTGCTCTGGCTGAGAGAGGCCCAGCCTCCGATGGGGTGGAGTTCTTGGATCCTGCCCCTGCAGGTAACTGCTGACCCACTGCTCCCAACACCACCTCTGCACTCCACTCATGCGTAATCCGGATGGGATCTTAAAGTCCTGGGGTGTGTGAAGCGCAGGACAGGCCCTAGTTGCGTCCGCTGGGCTCAGAGGAAAGATGGTGGGGTGGGGGGTGCTCTGGCTGGGAGAGGCCCAGCCTCAGGTGGGGCAGAGTTCTCTGATCCTGCCCCTGTGGGTAACTGCTGACCCACTGCTCCCAACACCACCTCTGCACTCCACTCACGCGTAATCCTGATGGGATCTTAAAGTCCTGGGTGTGTGAAGTGCAGGACAGGCCCTAGCTGAGTCCGCTGAGCTCAGAGGAAAGATGGCAGATTAGATATTTTCTTAATTTACATTTCAAATGCTATTCCGAAAGTACCCTACCCCCTCCCCCTCCTTGCTCCCCTGCCCACCCACTCCCACTTCTTGGCCCTGGCATTCCCCTGTATTGGGGCATATAAAGATTGCAGTACCAAGGGGCCTCTCTTCCCAATGATGGCCGACTAGGCCATCTTCTGCTACATATGGAGCTAGAGACATTAGTTCTGGGGGTTCTGGTTAGTTCATATTGTTGATCCTCTTCTAGGGTTGCAGACCCCTTCAGCTCCTGGGATTCTATCTCAAGCTTCTCCATTGTGGGCCCTGTGTTCCATCTTATAGCTGATTATGAGCATCCACTTCTGTACGAGACAGCTATATCAGAGTCCCTTAAGTAGGCACTAGCTGTCCTATGCCATAGTGTCTGAGTTTAATGACTAATGATTATTTTGCCATTCTTATAAAATTTCTGAAATTTGAAAAGTCAAAATAAAGTATCAAGAAAAAAATACCATGTTTATCTTTAGAAAATTGAAAATGACATCTCCAGGGGAAATAAATAACTGGCTAATTGGTTAAGGGAAGTGTTTGAAGCTCTAGTTGACTATTTAGATGATCCAATAGAATTATTGCCAGCTTGAAAAAGAGAGGAGAGAATTTTACAAAAGGTAGAATTAATCATCCTATGTCTGACTTCAGTGTTTCTCTATCATTATTTCTTTGTGGGTTCATCTATTGAGAAGCACAAATTAAACTGCCCTTGTACTTGTATGACTTTTTGCTTATGAATCATGTAAATTTTACACACATACAAACACACACAAATGCACACACACATATCACTGGTGTTTGTTATCAGTAAAGGAGCCTGAGGAACACTGACCCCTAAATGCTTTACTTGACATTCCAAAGATCTTGACAACAGTATCCAGAGATTATCATTGCATTGAGGTTAAATATGTGTGTTTGTGTGTGTGTGTGTGTGTGTGTGTGTGTGTGTACATGTGTACATGTGTGATACGTACCTGCATACAAGATGAAAAAGTTTCTACAAGGTAGTTACCACCTTCTAGAATGTTTTAATAAGGCTTATATAAATTATATTAATATCTTCAGCATATTTGTCTTGTTAATAAAATTTATTTAATGTTCCTTTACAATGTAAAGACTGTCATTAAAGGAGAAATGGAACAATCATACATATTATTCTTGCCATTGACAAGCACCACACATTGTGAACTAACTGGCTGGGAGGGGTTAGACTGATGTTCCTGAAAATAGGCTTTTCCTCAGTCCAAAACAAACTATATTCGTAAAGACTCTAAACCCACCAACCCTAGTCTTTAGTCATCTAAGCTACCTAACTTAGATCAAAGAAAGTTAAAGTATGCCCTTTAGGTATAATTAAAATGAAGATTAATCCCTGTAAACTCTATTTGAGTGTGCGTAAGGGAGGGAAAGAGGAAGGGGGCAGGGGAACAGAGACAGATAGAGATATCAGTTGAAGGTAAAGTTAAATTTTATGCCCACCAGAATGCCTGAGATTTAGTTGTAAAGGTTAAAATATGGGTAGGTAGGAAATGGAAAGAAAACATAGATAAAATAACATAACGTGGATGGGTTGTGTTCACCTCTTTGCCACCATTATATCTAATCTGCTTGCCTTCTGAGTCAAAGAGGATACCAAGTAATGAATGACTTGGAGTAGCTTTGGTCTCTGTTATGGATTCACAATATTGGAGAATCCTGAACTGAAACACTGTACAGAAGGGGTGACCTAGTGATGGTGGTAGTAGATATGAGTTTGATATTCTAAATGGATGATGACCCTGCTTGGGTATTAGTATGTTTGTAATCTCTATGCATACTGGACAAAGCAGTTATAAACACTAAGCATTGCCACCTAGTCCATTGTCAAAATGTGGGTGGAAGTATTCATATTTTCTTCCTTGTTTGGGTAAGGACATACAAATTTATATTCATAAGATTTGTTCTCCTTACATTTGCCCATTATGCATTATAAGGGGTAAGATAACCCAATATTTAACAGTTAAATTGAAGGATAGCAGTGAGTTATTATGATGAACTAAATAAACAGATAAACACTAACAAGTTATAGGAAAACTAATAGATTTTGTGATCCTGCTTGCAGTGGGGGAAGAATGAATTCTGGATGTATGAGAAATAGTTACATCACATAGGACAGGAGTGTGATACTATTCACTTTATAAGCAACTTTAAAATAACTGACTACACATGGATGTAGTCTGGACAAAGGGTGAACTGCTATTATGTTATCTACTGTCAATCAGTTAATCACTACTATCTACTTCTGAGAGCCCATATGTCTTAGAGAAGAGAATTGGCATACAGTATGCCTTCAGTCCCCTTCCCTTTATGACCTTGAGTTTTCCAATAAGGACAATACAAACTATTTTCAAGTGAGAAATGAAATCTTAAGCTTACTCAGATTTAGCTACATGTGGATTAGGAAGCCTTTTAGGGAGGTCTTGAAAAGCCTCCTCTGTTTGTGCCTGCTAAAACATTTGACTAAATGTTTGTCAGAGATGTTTGGCAATTGGAGTAGTTTTCTGTACTGCTTTTGATCATCATCCCCATTGTTGTGCCACACAGATAGTCAGCATCTGTCTCTCCAATTATCAGTAACCCTGTTTCTTAACCTTCTACCATCTGATATTTCAATATGTATGCAACTTGAAATTATTCTATTAGATCAACCTGGGTTTTGTTTTGTTTTGTTTTTTGTTGTTTGTTTGTTTGGTTGGTTTGGTTTGGTTTTTGTGCCTTCTTCCTTTCCTTTGTAATGGGAATGTCTTTCCCTGTGCAATTAGAGTAGTTAACTCTGTGTGTGTGTGTGTGTGTGTGTGTGTGTGTGTGTGTAATTATATATATTAACAGAGCTTTATATATATGATTTATATATTATATATGTTAATAGAGCCTTACAGCTAGAAGTTTGCTGTGAGACTCAGAAGAGACTGGACTTCAGCTTTTAAACAATGTTGGAACTGTTAAGACTTTGGAGAATTTTAGAGATAGACTAAATATATTTTGCACAGAGATAGCCATGGGCCTTTTAAGACCGAAGACAGAATGTTGTGGTGTAAATATAAATATGCCACACAGGCTTATATGTTGTATGCTTGAATATCTACCTGTGTCATTTGCTTGGAAATTGGTGAAAATTTTGAGTGTTGAATCCTAACAAGAAAAATGTAGTAATTAGGGGTATATGCCTTTAAAGTTATACTATATTCTCAGTCTTTACTCTCTCTGCACATCCTGTATACCAGGACATTTTGTCCATGTACATAGGGAAATTAATCATGTACTGAGTCCACTGGAACCATGAGCTGAAATATACCTTTATTTCTCAAATGTATTTGATTACATTGATGATAAAAGCTGTCAATGAGTACAGCATATACATAATAATGAACACATTCGTTAATAATATCAATCTCTGTGAACATCTCATTCATTGATTTTAGCCCATCTTCATTCATTAAATTTTGGGTCTTTATATACTTGCATCTGGTCTGTATATCATCTATTTTTTAAGGGTGCACTTTAGTTCCTGAGCTTATGAGAACAACATGCAAATAATGAGAAATATAACAATATTAGAAACCTTTTGTCAGCTATGAAGAAGAAACTTGGGTGTACAAACACTTTATTTTTATTATTCAAGTGAATAACTTTAGTGTTACCCAGACATGTGTTCTCTTATACCATTTACCTTAGGTTGGTAGCCTCTTAATCTATTGTTCTGCTCACAGAGTTAACTAGAAAAACATATATGAAGATCATTTAAAATGGATTTTGTGTGTGTGTGAAAATTCAACTCTGAAGTTTGTATTGGACCAAAGTTAATATGGAGCAGCAGGAAGC
Organism: Mus minutoides; assembly: GCA_902729485.2. Taxonomy (NCBI): domain Eukaryota; kingdom Metazoa; phylum Chordata; class Mammalia; order Rodentia; family Muridae; genus Mus; species Mus minutoides. The sequence continues at coordinate 284,450 of LR753483.1, read as the reverse complement.
CACTTGCACTTCTCCTTCCAAGTCCATAGTCTGATATTTATTATCCTTGACAGGAAGATAGACTGCCAACTTTGTTTTTAATTATTTGAATAGAATCACATGCAGCGTTCTCCATATTCTCGTGCCTTCCTCTGAAATCCCATCTTCTGTGTAACTGATGCTGATGAAATTGCCAGTTTTGGCATTAGTGCTTCTGTCAGCCAAGTGAGATGGACTGAGCTAATATCCACACCCTGAAATGAAGCCAGGAATACAGATTTCTCTTTCTCCCTCTCTCCCCTAGCTCTTGACCTTCTCTCAACTCTTACCTGCCACCTTCCAGACATACTGCTAGTCTCTGTCGCATCTAACTTGGCACCTGAATAAACATTTTCAAATATTTTGTAACTCTCTACCTTTCCACCCCCATTTTTCTTTTCATTTTCTTTTACAAAATACTTGAATCTTCTTTTTATAGTCTAGTGTAAACATGGAACAAATGTGTAACTCATCATAATGGACATCTGTTACATGAATAGTGATATCTCCCAGATTAATCACTGTTTCTATTCATTTGGAATTAGCAACCTGTGACTTAAAGTAACTCCCTGATGAGATGGAACACACATTCTTTTAACAGATGTATAGAAATAGGAATAAATCTACAATTTGGCAAATGTACCAGATACAGAACACCATGAATGCTTATAGGAAGAAATATAATAACTGTCTTGGACTAATATGTGGTAACTCTGACAAAGAGGAATTTATACAGTCAAAACTTCTTGAAAACTGCCTCAGCTGCATAAGTGTTTTCTAAACTCTGGCCCTGGGGCCCTGTAGTTTCCTGACTAAGTTTTCTCATGTTATATGCTTTCCTTGGAGACTTGAAATTCCTCATCACTTAGAAGCAAGATAGGAATTTGGAATCTATGATGCATAACAGAATTATCGTCTGTAGCTGCCAGGATCTAACTGGCTACCCTTCTTTGTTGAAGTATGTTCTCAGAAAGAGCTTGTTGCTGCTTGTGCTAGGATTTTGTATCCAAGACATCTATCATATATGAGCCGTTAAGTAATCAAGGCAGCATAAACTAATGATTCACAGTTATACCCCAGTGCACTTTTAGATACAATAGTGTGCTCAACCAGAAGGACTGTCCAGCATGAAGTCTTAGCTGGGTTCATTTAGGCTATGAAATAATGCTAACTTTTATAATGAAGTCACTCAGTAGTTGTTTGTTGAGCACCTCTGTTCTGATCTCAGCACTTATTCTCATTTAGAATGTAAAGACATGGGATTATCCCTTAAAATGAAATAGTGTTAATGAAGGAAACAGATTTTCCTAGACATGAGGTCTAAACTGTATAATGAATCCTTTGATAAGCAATGCCGGAAAATGGTCAGTTTCTCCTCAGGGGTCTAGAGGCAGAGGAAAAACAATCTAGAAAAGGCTTGGGGGAGCCAGAGGAATTTTAACAAATCCAGAGAGTTATTAAGCAACATCTCTGGAGAATATTAAATATAAGGTAAGCACAGAGTGAGAATGGTATTGAAAGCATCAAGGAAAATGAGTCAGATGAAAGGCCATGTTAGGCCACAGACATTGCTGTCTGAGAATCTAGAAGGTTCTCCTAAGTACAGGGCAATGTGCCTCAAGAAGACAGCCATACAATAGAGGTGTAAATCCTTGCCACTATATCTTAATGTAGAACCTTTATAAACATATGTATGAGTCATGGTGTACTGGAACATTCTCACTGAGTAATTTGAAGAGACTCAGCTAAATCATCTATTTCTAAAGGTATGCAGACCTCTAAAAGATATTATTACCCCAGGCTGTGAGAATAACCTAAAGGGTAGAGGGCAGAGGGCACACTCTAGGACCTAAGATGAAGAGAACTCAGTCATGATTGCCAATTAACCGGGATAGGCCCTTTGTTCAACAATGGAGCCTGGTGGAAACAACCCTAAATCTAGGATACTGGAGACATCTCTAGTTCACTCTCATTCTCCTTACTGTCTCTGCTGTAGAGTATATGAAGGTAGGTAGTATGCTGTCAACATAGGTAATTCAGGGGCATGGGCCAGGCCTGTGCGAGATACAGAACTGAACAAAGCCTCTCCTTGACTGAACCCTGGATCAAGTTAAAGCTGAAGTTAACAGTAGGCAGATGGGCAGAATAGGAGACAGAGAAAGAGGGAGGGGAAGAGAGGGGAGAAAGAGAAAGGGGGAACTATCTATCTTCTATAAACAGCAACCCAGTGGGCAGCCTGTGATGGCTGGAGGAAATTAGGAGATATTTTTTCAGATGAGAGCTGAGAATACTTTGCTTGTCTATACTCTATCCTACCCTGAGATCACAGTAAATCAGTGTGCCTTCTAAGCTTTCAAGATGAAACACAGGATAAAATAGAATTCTCCGGTCAAATTAAACAATTTGAATGGGTAGCAAGAGTTGGAGTGTAACTTATCCCTTGGTGTTTGCTCTGGAAATGCAAACGGTATCATGTTTGGTTGCTCCCCTTATTCTCCTCTCCTTCCATATCAAGGGTGATCTTTTCATCATAGGTCACATGCTTAGGGACAGCTTGCCTTTCACTGAGACTTCTGAATCAAGATGAAAGGAATCTTTGGAATTTTAATCCTGGTTCTTAATTACAGAAAATGGTCCTGGGATACTTGATTCTTGGGAGAAAAAATGATATACTAGTATTGAACCATTGTGGTTTATTTTGTTGGTGCAGATACATGTTTGAATCTGTAGCCCATAATAACACAATCTACACATCTATACAATAAGTCTTCCATATATACTAGAGATGCATCCTTAACACAGGAATCCCTGGGCTGGGAATCAATGATAAACTTTGCTTTTCTCTTTTAAGATTTTTGAAGAGTTTGGGTATGGGGAAGACAAGCCCCCCCTCCCCCCCAATCTTACCAGGATAAGTACGTATCGGGATAGGGAGATTCAATTCTGCAACATGGTGGCCACTGTCAGGCTTTATTTTTCCTTCTGCAATACAACTGTTTTGTTTTTAGTCTTCACAAGGTATATAAACTATGGTGAAAATCTACCATCTGGCCATGACAGAGCTTTGTGCTATGATGTCATGAGAATACCCAGGTCCCAATAGGAGGTCAAACTGAAAATAGTTGTTGCAGACTGATGATAACAGTTACAAGATAGAAAAACATTTTATGTCATGGGTGAAGGTAACCACAAAAGTGCCAGAACCAACTTATGGAACAGTCAATGAGGTCTTTATTAGATATACCTGGAGAGAAAGGCATACTATGGCATGGAACAGACAGAAATCTAACTGTGTACAATGTTAAAAGCATGCTCTACCAAAAAGTAAAAGCATTTGGGGACTGGAGAGATGATTAACAGGTTATGAATATATATTGTTCTTCTAGTGGACCCGAGTTCAATAACCAGTACATATGTCAGGTGGCTCTCAATTGACCATTACTCCAGTTCCAGAGGGATCCAACCTATAAAAAGTCAAGTTTTGATTTCCATAGTTACTTCATCACTACCTCATTAAAAATCTTTATTGGTTTTTTTGAGAATTTTGTACAGTGTGTTTTGGTGATATTCATCTCAGCTCACAAATTCCCTACCCACCTAACTTTGTGTACTCATTTTGGTTTTTTGTTTGTTTAACCCATCAATCAAGGCCAATTTATGTTTTTTTTCCCTCAGTTTTGAATGTGTGACCTTTCACTGGTCAATTGAGAACTTATGCCCCCCAGAAGTTATCAATTCTTAATAGCTCTGTGTGTTCATGTTCATTCCCCTCTCCATTCTGGGATTTGGTCTGGTTTGACTTTACCTAAGGCTTTTGTATGGTGTCATAACCACTGTAAGTTCATTTGTGGAGGTGCCTTGTTGTGTCCTGAGGCTACTGTTTGTATTTACCCACTGCTACTTCTGGCTCTTACAGGCTTTGCACCCTCTCTTCTGAAATGGTCCATGAGCCTTGGGATGGGAAAATATAAGTATCCTATTCTGCAGTTTCTTATTTTCTGTTCTTTGGCCAGTTCTAGATCTTTTTTTATTAATCACTATCTATTGAAAATAGAAGATTCTCTAGTAAGGGCTGCATTAATGTATGGATATGATTATCATTAGCAGTTGATTCAATACTATGTCCACTTAACAGAATTACACTAGTAGGTTCTCTCCTTAGAGTCTATGGCTTGTCAAGTCTCAGGTTTTTGGCCTGAGAATGGTACAAGGTATAGGTTTAATCTTGTGGAGTGGTAGTTTTAAATCCAATTTGAAAAGTGGTTGGTTACTTCCATGATATTTATGCTACTGTTGCACCAGCAGATATGTCTTGCTAGGCAAGATGATGTTGTACGTTATAGAATTTACAGCTGTGTAAGACTAACTATTGCTTTTTTCCTTGGTAGGATGAACAGCAACTTCCAGTGCTCTGAAATCTATCCAGAAGATTAGTACCAGGTTGATATGTTCATGTGATTCAAGTTCATGGAGTCCTCAGGAATTGGATCTTACCATAAAGGTATGGAGGTCATCCAAGAACATTGGAAAGACTCTGTAATGTTTACGAGTCTATGGGACCTCATTGGACAATTCCCAAAAGAGGTTATCTATTCCTGGCACTGAAATTTTACTTCTTAGCCTGTGATGTCTAGTAGGGATGTTCTCATCTCATTATAAAGTAACTTCATTGTTTATTTCTCTCTTTTTCTCTCTCCCACTTCTCTCCACTAATAGGGTGTGGGCTTTTATATAGCTTTTCTTCCTCCCTCTCTTTCACACATTTTACTTAAGTTAAATATTGCTTTGCCCAGGAAGTCTCATACATGGTAGAAGCATTGGTTTAGAATCAACACAGACATGAAAGCTTATATATGCTGAACTACTTAGAACAAATCCTTGACCTTTCTTTGCTCTGAGGTTTGCAGTGATCCTTCTCTCCTTTCCTTCCATGATTTCTTTCTTTTTCTTTATTTATATGTTAGCTAGGGTTTCTATTGGTGTGAAAAGACACCATGACCATAGCAACTCTTATAAGGAAAACATTTGAGTCTGAGTTACATTCAGAGGTTAGTCCATTGTCATCATGACAGTGTGCATGACAGCATGCAGGCAGACATGATGCTGGAAAGGTAGCTGAGAGTTCTACATCTAGACTGGCAGCCAACAGGAAGAGCAAGTGATCCACTGGGCCTGGCTTGAATTTCTGAAACCTCAAAGCCCACTCCCAGTGACACACTTTGTTCAGCAAGGCCGCTCCTACTCATACCTCCTAATAGTGCCAATTTCTATGATCCTATGGGGACCATTTTCATTTTCTTTTGTAATGATTATTTCTGGAATGGGGATGTTTAACTGTAATTATTCTTGTGAATGCTCATGTTTTTATATACTAAAGACCAGACAACCTAGTATCTTTTAAAAGTGAGTCCAGTTTATCTTTGACATTTTGTTTTGATTTTACTCCTACATAGTATTGCAGAGCCCTGTACCAGGTCTGGAACTGACCATCTTTCTAAGAAATAGTGATTTGCAATGGAAAACTGACTTTATGCCAAAGTCTAGGAACCTAAGGATTTATTTTTGCTGAAAGTCATTGTTCCTAGGCCACTTAGTTAATAGCTATTTTATATATATATATATATATATATATATACACACACACACACACACACACACACACACACACAAGTGCACTGTAGCTGTCTTCAGACACACCAGAAGATAGTATCAGCTCATTACAGGTGGTTGCTGGGATTTGAACTCAGGACCTTTGGAAGAACAGTCAGTGCTCTTAACCACTGAGCTCTCTCTCCAGCCTCCAGATGTATATTTTTAAGCCTTATGAAATGTTTTAATTATCAAGTCAAATAGTATCTGCTTTGTGTTTTTTCTAATTATCTTTTGTAGAAAATCTTTTTATAACACCATTAACATAATTACTTCTTGGTTTTATATTACAATATAAATATTTCATATCAGTAGTGTAGGTATTATTACAAGATTAAACAAGAATAAATGTTAATAAAAACAATAATCAACTACTGATGAAAAATACCAAACTCATAGTTGTGGTTAAGATTTAATGATTGTCTAGGTGAATATCCTGTACTGAAGCCTGGAACATAGTCATAGTATTGCTATTGGGTTTGACCATCAGGCTGTATTGTATTTGCCATATTTCCCTACTCTATGGATATTTTTTCTATACCTTTCCAGATACTATTGAGAAAGAAGTTTTTATATATAAATCTCATTTAAGGAGTGAGGAATAATTCTCTATAGTATAACTGATGTATATGAATTATTTTGAATTTTATACATGGAAGAGATTTTCATTCTCTTACTTTTCAATTATTTACTCATATCAGTGTGGAGTCACGATATTTTTTTTTCCTTACAGCTATAATCCAAAACTGCTTTCTGTATGTTTTTGCTTCTACAATTTAACCTATGGATACTTGGAGGAGGTCTTTCCATTAACATCTATGCCCCTGTGATATGCTGTCACAATTATGACTGGTTTTTATTACTAGTATTTTCTTACTGAGCATAATAAGTATTCCAGGCTCCTTCTATAACTGTCCTATTCCATACCTAGGATAAATCTTTTGTACAATACTCTCTGTATACAACCTTCCCCTAATTCTTCCATAGGTGTCGCCAGCCTCACTCTAATGCTTAGCTGTGAGTATCTGCATTTGTCTCAGTTAGCTATCTTGAGTGTCAGCTAACCTGGACCCCTGGGAGCTCCCAATACTAAGCTGCCAGGTACCAAAGAGCATACATGGGCTGATCTGAGGCCCTGACACAAATATAGCAGTGAAAGTGTATCCTGTAGAGACTTGGTGCCCTAGGGATGGGTAAGGCCCAGTAGGGCACTCTCTCAGAGGCAAAACTGAGGGAGTAGGGGGGACAGTGTGAGAGAGGGGACCTGAAAAGGGGACAATATTTGGGATATAAATAAATAAAATAATTAATAATAGTAACAATATTAGTAATAATAATAATAAAAAGGAACTTACATCTGGGTGCCAAGTGAGCTTAGTGCTACTGGACTCCCTCAGTTACTAGAAAAAGGAAAGTTATGTTTGTAAATTGAACCATGTGTGTGCATCTACCTATAGATATTTTCATACATGAACACACATATCTATATTATGCTAAGCATAAAATAGTATTGATTTGGTTGATATCCAATTAAACATAGACATCTATGTTTGTTCCTAATTTAGAGACGATTCTAGAGAAGGAAATATGCCAGTACAAACTAGAAGAATAGTTGTTGCATCATTTAGAGAAGAGAATTATTAGAAATTGATAAGATACTTATGAAAGCAGAAATTTCTGATCAAACTATTTTACTATGAGGCATTTACTCACTATAGTAACACTGTCATGAAGTGCATAATCACTAAATATAATAATGCAACAAGAAGATTGTGTACAATTTATCAGTAAATGATAAAAGTAAATTATTGAGTAATATAATCCCAGTTTCAAGTAAAAAATACAATGAGTCTATAAAGACCGTATAAAAAAATTAGTAACAATTTGCTAGGAAAAGCTGTAGGATTGCAAAGGAATTGGAATACTTTCTATTCATATAGTTATTTTTAACATATTCACTTTACACCCGGCTTACTGTCCCCCTTCTGGTCACCTGCTCCCACAATGCTTCCATCTATCCTCTCTCCCTTTCACCTCTGAGTGTATGGACCCCCCCCCCCCGTATCCCCCACACCCTGCCACTTCAAGTCTCTACTAGTCTAGGTGCTTCCTCTCCCACTGGGACCAGACAAGGCAGTGCAGCTAGAACATATCCCATGTACAGGCAACAGCTTTTGGGATAGCTCCCATTCTAGTTGTTCAGGATCCACATGAAGACAAAGGTGTACATCTCCTACATATGTGTTAGGAGGCCTAGGTCCAGCCCATGTACATTCTTTGGTTGGTGATTGAGTCTCTGAGAGCCCCAGGGATTCAGGTTAGTTGACTCTGTTGATATTCCTGTGGAGTTCCTATCCTCTTAGGGGCTGTAATCCTTCCTTCTATTCTTTTATAAGAGTCCCCAAGCTCCATCCAATATTTGGCTGTGGGTGTCTACATCTGTCTTGAGTCAGCTGCTGGGGGGAGCCTCTCAGCGGGCACCCATGATAGACTCCTGTCTGCAAGCATAACAGAGAGTATCATTAACAGTGTTACAGATTGGTGCTTGCTCATGGGATGTATGTCAAGTTGGGTCAGTTATTGGTTTGGCCATTCACTTAGTCTCTACTCTACCCCCAATCCCTGCATTTCTTTTAGATAGGATAGGTTTTGGGTTGAAAGTTTTATGGGTGTGTTGGTGTCCCTATCACATCACTGAGGATCCTGCCTGGCCACAGGAGGCAACCTTACAAGGCTATATATCCCCAATGCTGTGAGTCACAGCTAAGGATACCCCCATTGATTCTTGGGTACCTTACCTATCTCAGGTCTCTGGTTTTTCCAGAAGATGCCCCTACCTCCCCCTGCCCCTGTCGTTGTGGGTTTCCATTCATTCTCATGGCCATCTGGCCATCTCCCTGCCCCTCCCGACACCTGACTCTGAGCCAGATCACTCCCTCCAGCTTTACAAGTAATACCATTATTACAAGTAATAATCATTCTTACATGTGCTGTTCTTCCTGTCCAGTCTCCTTGGATCTGTGGAGTATAGCATGTGCATCTTGTATTTTATGGCTAATACCCACTTATAAGTGAACATAGGGGTACCTCAGACAGGATGATATTTTCAAGATCCATCCATTTGGCTACAAAATTCATGTTGTCTTTGTTTTTAATAGTTCCATTGTGTAGATGTACCACAATTTCTTTATTCCTTCTTCAGTTGAGGTACATATAGGTTGTTTCCAGTTTCTGTCCATTACAAATAAAGTTGTTATAAACATATTTTAACAAGTGTCTTTGTGGGATGGTGGAACATTCTGTTTGTGTGTGTGTGTGTGTGTGTGTGTGTGTGTGTGTGTGTGTGTGTGTGTGTGTGTGTGCGCGCGCGCGCGCGCGCTCAGGAGTGGTATAGCTGGGTCTTGAGGTAGAACTATTCCAAGTTTTCTGAGAAATCGCCAAATTGATTTCCAACGTGGTTGTATAAGCTTGTACTCCCACCAGCAATGGAGGAATGTTCTTCTTGGTCCACATCCTCACCAGCATGTGCTGTCACTAGAGTATTTGATATTAGCCATTCTGACTAGTGTAAGATGGAACCTGAGAATTGTTTTGATTTACATTTCCCTGATAACTAAGGATTTTGAACATTTCTTTAAATGCTTCTCAGCCTATTGCGATTCCTCTGTTCAGAAATCTGTTTAGTTTTAAACCCCATTTTTAATTGGGTTATTTAGGTTGTTAGTGTATATCTTACTGAGTTTTGTTTTGGTTTGGTTTTTTGTTTGTTTGTTTGTTTGTTTTGTTAATTTTAGATTTTAGCCCTCTGTCAGATATAGGGTTGGTGAAGATCCTTTCCCAATCTGTGGGCTGCAAATTTGTCCTTTTGACATTGTATTTGCCTTACAAAAGCTTTGCAGTTTCATAAGGTCCCATTTATCAATTGTTGATCTTAGAGCCGGAGACATTAGTGTTCTGTTCAGGAACTTGTCTCATATACCAATGTGTTCAAGGGTATTTCTCATTTTCTCTTCTATAAGATTTAATGTATTCGTTGTTCTTTTGAGGTCCTTGACCCATTTGGACTTACGTTTTGTGCAGGTTGATAGGTATGGATCTATTTTCATTCTTCTACATATAGATATCCAGTTAGTCAAGAACCATTTGTTGAAGGTGCTTTCATTTTTCAGTATGGTTTTAGCTTCACTATCAAAAATTAAGTGACCATAGGTGTGTGGTTTTATTTCTGGTTCTTCAATTTGATTCCATTGATCAAGATATCTGATTCTGTACCAATTCCATGAAAATTTTATCACTATTGCCCTGTAGTACAGCTTGAGGTCAGGGGTGGTGATTCCTCCTGAAGTTCTTTTATTGTTCAGGATTGTTTTGGCTATCCTTTTTGTTTTTTTCCATATACAGTTGAGAATTGCTCTTTCAAGGTTATAAAAAATTGTGTTGTGATTTTGAAGAAGATTGCATTGAATCTGTAGATTGCTTTTGGTAAGATGGCCATTTTCACTATGTTAATCATACCTATCCATGAGCATGGGAGGTCTTTCCATCTTCTGCTATCTTCTTCAATTTTTTTTCTCCAGGGACTTGAATTTCTTTTCATACAGATTTTTCAATTGCTTGGTTAGAGTTACACCAAGATATTTTATATTATTTATGGCTATTGTAAAGGGTGTTTCCCTGATTTCTTTTTCAGTATCTTTTATCATTTGAATAAAGGAGTCCTTTATTCAAATGATAATGGCCTACTGATTTCTTTGAGTTAATTTGTATTCAGCCACTTTGCTGAAGGTGTATATCAGCTGTAGGAGTTCTCTGGTAGAATTTTTGGGATTGCTTATGTATATTAACATATTATCCACAAACAGATACTTTGACTTTTTCCTTTCCAATTTGTGTCCCATTGATCTCCTATAGTTGTCTTCTTTCTCTGGCTAGATCTTCAAGTACTATATTAAATAGATAGGGAGAGAATTGGCAGCCTTGTCTTGTCCCTGATTTTAGTAGAATTGCTTTAAGTTTCTCTCCATTTAGCTTGATATTGGCTATTGGCTTGCTGTAAATTGCTTTGATTATGTTTAGGTATGTTCCTTGTATCCCTGATCTCTATAATACATTTAACATGAAGCAGTGTTAGATTTTGTTAAAGGCTTTTCAGCATATAATGTGATTTATTTGTTTGTTTATATTGTGGATTGCATTGGTGAATTTTTATATATTGAACTATCCTTGCATCCCTGGGATAAAGCATTTTTGGATTCAGTTTGCAAATATATTATTGTGTATTTTTAGTCAGTGTTCATAAAAGAAATTAGTCTGAAGTTGTCTTTCTATGTTGAGTCTTTGTGTGGTTTAAGTATCAGGGTGACTACAGCCTCACAGAATAAATTTGGCAGTATTACTTCTGTTTCTATTTTGTGGAATAGTTAGAAGAGAATTGGTATTTGCTCTGGTAAAATTATGCACTAAACCATCTGGCCCTGGAATTTTTTTGGTTGGGTGGCTTTTAATCATTGCTTCTATTTCTTTAGGAGTTACAGGGCCGGTTAAATAGCTTGCCTGATCTTGAATTAACTTTGGTAATTGGTATCTGTCTAGAAAACCCTCAATTTCTCTAAGATTTTCCAATTTTGTGGAGTACAGGCTTTTGAAGAGTGTGTGTGTGTGTGTGTGTGTGTGTGTGTGTGTGTGTGTGTGTGTACAAGTACTTGTACATGTGTACATACTTTACTTGTTTTTGCTGGTATGGAATTTTATGTGTTTTCTTGGATGTAGTTATCCTTCTTGGGGTGGAGTTTTCCTTTTAGTATTTTCTATAGGGCTGTATTTGTGGATATGTATATATTTTTTTCAACTTTTATTAGATATTTTCTTCATTTACATTTCAAGTGTTATCCAGAAAGTTCCCTATACCCTCCCCCCTCCCGGCCCTGCTCCCCTACACATCCGCTCCCACCCCTTGGCCCCGGCGTTCCCCTGTATTGGGGCATATAAAGTCTGCATAACCAAGGGGCCTCTCTTCCCACTGATGGCCAACTAGGCCATCCTCTTCTATACATGCAGCTAGAGACAGGAGCCCAGGGGGTACTAGTTAGTTCATGGTTATTCTTCCACCTAGAGGGTTGAAGACCCCACTTTTTAATGGGAAAATCTGGATGAAATGGATAACTTTCTAGACAGATACCAAGTTCCAAAGTTAAACCAGGATCAGATTAATGACCTAAACAGCCCTATATCTCCTAAAGAAATAGAAGCAGTCATTAATAGTCTCCCAACCAAAAAAAAAAAAAAAAAAAAAGCCCAGGACCAGATGGGTTTAGTGCAGAGTTCTCTCAGACCTTCAAAGAAGACCTAGTTCCAGTTCTTCTCAAAGTATTCAACAAAATAGAATCTGAAGGCACACTACCCAATTCATTCTATGAAGCCACAATTACTCTGATACCTAAACCACATAAAGACACAACAAAGATAGAGAACTTCAGACCAATCTCCCTTATGAATATCGACGCAAAAATACTCAACAAAATTCTCGCCAACCGAATCCAAGAACACATCAAAACGATCATCCATCATGACCAAGTAGGCTTCATCCCAGGAATGCAGGGATGGTTTAATATACGGAAATCCATCAACGTAATACACAATATAAACAAACTCAAAGATAAAAACCACATGATCATCTCCTTAGATGCTGAGAAAGCATTTGACAAAATCCAACACCCATTCATGATAAAGGTCTTGGAAAGATCAGGAATTCAAGGTCCTTACCTAAACATGATAAAAGCAATCTACAGCAAACCAGTGACCAACATCAAACTAAATGGAGAGAAACTGGAAGCAATCCCACTATATATATATATTTTTTAATTCAGATTTGTTTTGAAATCTTGATTTCTCCATCTATGGTAATTGAGAATTTTGCTTTGTGTGGTAGTATAGGTGGGTTTTTAAGAAGCATCAAGAAATGTTTCCAGACTCTTTTAGCTTTTTGAGTCTCTCTGGAAAATCGGATGTAATTCTGACAAGTCTGCCTTGTTAAGTTACCTGGCCTTTTTTCCTTGCTGCTTATAATATTCTTTCTTTGTTCTGTAGACTTGTGTTTTGATTATCATGTGGTGGGATGATTTTCTTTCCTAGCCCAGTCTAATTTGTGTTCTATAAGCTTATTGTATGTTTATAGGCATCTCTTTCTTTGGGTTGGAGAAGTTTTCTATGATTTTGTTGAAATTATTTTCTGGGCCTTAGAGCAGGGATTTTTCACCTTCTTCTATTCAACTATTCTTTTTTTTTCTTCATAAAAATCAAGTTTATTACAAAAATTTTATGGTAGTAAGAATTCCTAAAAAATAAATGATTTTGATATTTTCTTAATTTACATTTCAAATGCTATCCCCAATGCCCCCTATAACCTCCCCCTGCCCTGCCCCCCAACCCACCCACTCCCGCTTCCTTGCCCTGGCATTCCCCTGTACTGGGGCATATAATCTTTGCAATGCCAAGGGTCTCGTCTCCATTGCTGGCTGACTAGGCCATCCTTTGCTACATATGCAACTAGAGACACAGCTTGGATACAGAAAATGTGGTACATTTACAGGATGGAGTACTACTCTGCAATTAAAAACAATGAATTGATGAAATTCTTAGGCAAACAGATGGATCTGGAGGATATCATCCTGAGTGAGGTAACCCTATCACAAAAGAACACACATGATATGCACTCACTGATAAGGAGATATTAGCCCAGAAACTTAGAATATTCAAGATACAATTTGCAAAACACATGAAACTCAAGAAAAAGGAAGACCAAAGTGTGGATACTTCGATCCTTCTTAGAATGGGCAACAAAATACCCATGGAAGGAGTTACAGAGACAAAGTTCGGAGCTGAGACTGAAGGAAATACCATCCAGAGACTGCCCCACCCAGGGACCCATCCTATATACAACCACCAAACCCGGACACTATTGCATATGCCAGCAAGATTTTGCTGACAGGACACTGACATAGCTCTCTCTTTTGAGGCTATGCCAATGCCTGGCAAATACAGAAGCGGATGCTCACAGTCATCTATTGGATGGAACACAGGGCCCCCAATGAAGGAGCTAGAGAAAGTACCCAAGGAGCTAAAGGGTTCTGCACACCTATAGGAGGAACAACAATATGAACTAACCAGTATTCTGATTATTCTTAGGTTAGGTCTTTTCATGGTATCTGATTTCATGGATTTTTTATGTCAGGAAAGTTTTAGATTTAAAATTTTCTTTGATTGATGTATTAACTTCATCTATTGTATCTTCCACAACTGAAGTTCTCTTTTCTGTTTCTTGTATTATTTTGGTGTTACTTGCATCAATTTTTCCTGTTATCTTCACTAGGTTTTCTGTCTATAGAATTCCCTAGTTTGTGTTTCCTTTATTGCTTCTATTTCTGCTTCCAGGTATTGCATAGTTTTATTTATTTCCTTCACCTATTTAATTGTATATTTCTGTATATCTTTAACGGATTTATTTGTTTCCTCTTTTGTTTCTTTGTTTCCTCTTTTGTAGATCTCTACGGAGAAGCACCTGCGGCATTGACTGCATCCCAGAACTGGAAAGTAGTAGCTTCCACAAAAGAAGAAATGTGGTCTGAAGTTCAATATGGCTTCAATCAATTTCAGAGAGAAAGAGTGCCACCTCAAAACCATCCCAGTGATGGCTACTATAATGTACCAAAGAGACCACCACTGCTCAACAAGATACCACCTGGAGTAGGGAATGTGCCAAAGAGACCACCTCTGCTTGACAAGATACCACCTCCAGTAGTTAATGTGCCAAAGAGACCACCTCTTCTCAACAAGATACCACCTGGAGTAGGGAATGTGCCAAAGAGACCACCTCTGCTTGACAAGATACCACCTCCAGTAGTTAATGTGCCAAAGAGACCACCACTGCTCAACAAGATACCACCTGGAGTAGGGAATGTGCCAAAGAGACCACCTCTGCTTGACAAGATACCACCTCCAGTAGTTAATGTGCCAAAGAGACCACCTCCTCTGCTACCCAAACCTGATGAAGGATATTACAGTCATGCTGCTTTCCAAGTGTGTGATGGGGTTCAGAGATTTTTTCATGGTCAGAGGAGATCAAGAAAAGATGATCATTTTGCAAGCTGGAAGCCTAACTACAGGAACAAGAGAGGTGGTCTAAGAAGAAAATCTTATTCAAGAGATCGGTCTCCCCATTATTCAAGAGATCGGTCTTCCCATTATTCAAGAGATCGAGATCGGTCTTCCCATTATTCAAGAGATCGGTCTTCCCATTATCCAAGAGATCGGTCTCCCCATTATCCAAGAGATAGGTCTCCCCATTATTCAAGAGATCGGTCTTCCCATTATTCAAGAGATCGGTCTTCCCATTATTCAAGAGATCGGTCGTCCCATTATCGAAGAGATCGGTCGTCCCATTATCCAAGAGATCGGTCTTCCCATTATCCAAGAGATCGGTCTTCCCATTATCCAAGAGATCGGTCTTCCCATTACCCAAGAGATCGGTCTCCCCATTATTCAAGAGATCGGTCTCCCCATTATTCAAGAGATCGGTCTCCCCATAAAAGGGATGCTCCTTTCATCAGAGAACGACCTGCAGGCTGGAAGAACTCCCAACAGAGCAGATCTGGCTCCATTATCAGTGGTAGAAGCTATTCTCTGGAGAAAAACAAGACATATTTCTCCCATAAGGCTCAGAATAGAAGTAAAGAGAGATCCAAGCAATCTTTGAAAATTTCAAGAGATAATTCATCAAGATCATCAGCAGTTTCTTCATCCAAGATGTTAGACAAAACCATCAGGATAACTGAGAAGGAACTTGCTGAAGCTGAAGCTGAAAGCAAGTGGGCTAACGAAACACTGGAGCAGTCCAACAAAAATCAGTTTCAGGTGGTAACCATGGCACCCCTATTTATTGATCAGACAGAAGGACCCAAGTCAAATACAGCAAATGGCACAGCAATGAATGAAGACAGCCAACGTAGCATCCGCACTAAAGCCATCGTACTGAAGTCCAGACAGATTGAGGAGGATTTCCGACAAGATTGTGAGACTTTTGCATTAGTGGTGAAAATGCTGCTTGACAAAGATCCCTCATTAGAAAACTCTGTCCAGTTTGCACTGAAAGAAGTTTTGCATGAAAGAAGTGAGCACTCTGTTGAAGAACTCAAGTGTTTCATTTCTGCTTATGATAATGCTCAAGATTCTGGAGACCCTTTGAAGAAGTAGTACATAGGTCAAAAAAAATTTTTTTTTGGTTCTTTTCTCCTTGGATTGTGTAAATCCTTACTGTTTTGTGATGAAGAGAAATACTTTGATAGCTGAACGTGTTTCCAATATTAAACATCTACAATAACTTTTCAAGTATCTTAATTAGAATTTTTCCCTATATGCAGAATATTCTACTCTATCTTCATACACTTCCTCCCTTCAAAAATAATGTTCAGTTATTTTAATGTTCAAAAAAAGCAGTTCTGGTGTGGACCTGTGTATTAGAGGCTTTCCAAGGAGATCTCTAGCCCAGCAGGATGTGAGGGTTCAGGCAAAGTAGGGAGAGTGGGAGCAGGAGGGGAATCACCTCTGCTGCTGCAGCTGCCTCCACCTCCATTGCT
Source organism: Mus minutoides (assembly GCA_902729485.2). Lineage (NCBI taxonomy): Eukaryota > Metazoa > Chordata > Mammalia > Rodentia > Muridae > Mus > Mus minutoides. Next base: position 268,152 of record LR753483.1, on the reverse strand, counting down.
GCTTCAGTTGCTCCAAGACACTAAGCCTGTTTCCCTACACTGAGTCAGGCCTGGGCTGAGTCAACGAGAAGCCAACTAGCCAGCGAAGAGTGTGGAGGAGTGTAGGAGGGCATCTGATGGCATTTCGAGAGAGCAGATCTCATCCCAGGTATCAGTGCTACAGCTCTTATAACAGAATCTCTCAGACAATGGAGTAATTCTCACACACCTTTATTCCTTCTAGATAGGATTCTTATATACAATTTGGGGATGGGTCAGGGTCTGACAACAGGTACTTCCTATTGGCTTGGTCTAAGGGTGTCGCGCACCCACAGGTCTCTGACCAGCAGAGACAGTGGGAAGAAACGACACGGGACACCAAGGCTGGTTCAGAGCAGCTTGCCTTTGCAGCTTCTGCTTTATTCTGCTTCTCTCTCAGGTTTCACACAGCTGCAGCCGTTCACTCACTCACTCTGGTCTCCTATGCTGGCTGGTCTCTCCTACACTGGCTCTCTAATGCTGGCTCATCTCACTAACATTGCTGCTCTCTGGCCCCTCTCATCTGGGGCTGCCCTCAATTTATACTTCCATTCACTCACGCCACCTCACACCACCCACTCATAAACACACATGTCCAAGGCAACATGCAGGATTGGCTGATAGAATGGTATTGCAAGATGTTGTGCTAATCTCTCCAATGAGTTACAGGCTTTTATTGTGCATGACTGAGACTGGGATAAACAAGCGAGGTCACGGCTTAGCATAGAGCCAGGGTGCCATCTTTGGCCCATGCCATCATGCCCACTCCCCACATAAGAGCTTGGGGATACCTTATCTACATGTGGGAGGGCTTGGGATGCTGCTCCTATGTGACTGATGGCCACAGACCTCTGTATGAGGGGAGGGGCTGTGGGGGACTATAGCTATGTAACAGGAGTCAGGGGCCCAGGAGAATGGCAAAACACCTTCGCCTTTAGTCACTTCAGGGTCACCTGTGCTCGACCAGGAACCAGGCTACCTCTCACAGTCCACTGCCCCACATTCTGGGGAGCACCTTTCTGTATTTAACTCATATTCCATAGTCTTTCATGATGTCCTAGGATAATCTTGAATACATGTAAAGGATATCTTTGTATTCAGATGTTGATTTCTGTACCACCAGAGTGCTGAGTACTGTTGGGATTTTGGGTATTGTTATTCTAATTGCTCAGCACCTTCATAGTTTGTAAACATTCTTCTCCATCACCTTCTGATTGGTTTAATAAAGCACTGGTGGCCTATAGGTCAGGAGAGGAAAGGCAGAGAGAGCATCAGGGCAAAGAAAGGAACTATGTGGAGAATTCGTGCAGAGAATTTGCCACCCAGACACACAGGAAGTCTGACTTTCAGGGATTGAATAAGAGAGAATGGGGCACGTGACAGTACAGCTACCTGCACATCATGAATGAGCCACTGAGTAAGTGAAGGTACAATTAGGACCTCTCACTTCCTGGCCCCTTCTAGTAGTTCAGTGAAGGTGGGAGGAGAGGTAGAAGGGGAATAGAGAAATAGCAGGGTGCTCATTTATATACTTTAATTTAGTGCTTCAACTATTAAGCTCTAGCCACTGTATTCATTAAAATGATAATAAGGAGATAAAGGGAATGGGAGTACAGTTGGGGTGGGGAACAAAGTATAATGACAAACCCATTGCTATCTGGAAAAATCTGTCTAGGAAAGCCAAAAAAAAAAAAAACCCAAAACTAAACATATTTACCTTTTCAGTGTCTCACTCTGTACTGTAGCCCAGGCTGACATCAAACTCTTCAATCTTCCTGCCTCAGCTCCTCAGTACTGAGAGTACAGACATACATCAAGAGGACCAGCTGGACAAAATGGTTATTTGATTAAAAACTCTGACTTCCAATGACATCTTTAATTATTATTTTTCTTTTTTTTATTAAAGAATTTCTTCATTTACGTTTCAAGTGTTATCCCAAAAGTCCCCTGTACCCTCCCCCCGCCCTGCTCTCCTACCCTCCCACTCCCACTATTTGGCCCTGGCATTCCCCTGTACTGGGGCATATAAACATTGTTAGACCAAGTGCCTTTCTTCCTGAATAATGGCCAACTAGGCCATCTTCTAATACATATGCAGCTAGAGACATGAGCTCTGGGGGTTCTGATTAGTTCATATTGTTCCATCTATATGGTTGCAGACCCCTACAGCTCTTGGGTACTCTCTCTAGCTCCTACATTGGGGACCCTGTGTTCTGCCCTATAGATGGTTGTGACCATCCACTTAATTATTATAGCTCAAATTACAAGGGAAATGTCATTATGTAGATGAGCCCTTAGTCATATCACAGATCTACCATATACAATGAAGTATCCATAACTATAGCTCATTTATTAATACCTTCTCTTCAATATTAGTCAGATTTTCTCCCATCCAATTAAGCTACAATTGTTGCCAACTTGCAGGGACTTCAGTTTGAAGAAAATATTTATAATTTAGGAGACCATTCATCGGAATGCCATAAAAGTAGAACACAGATTATAGAAACACTTTCCAAACCAATGTCTGGGATTTTGTTTGGAATTATCCTAAAAACCCAACTCTGGAGCTTTACTGATAATATCAAATGACATTCTGTGTCAATTATTCCTTCTTCTTTGTTTTCTGCCAAATAATTTTTCCCTCTATGGTGTTATTCAATTCATGAAACATAATGAAAACCCACATGGTGTGTGATGTAGAAATATCAGCTCATCTTCCTGATTGTGTTACAAGGAATAGACTGTACATTATAGTCCATGTGTGTGGTCTCCTTTTGGAAGCCCTTTGATATCAATGGCACGTGATCCCAGCTGTTCCTTCTCAGAAATGGAAATGTTACACAATTCAAGAAGAAGCTCCTTGTACTAATATTTGAAATGTGAGCTCTTCTCTGTGGTGTGTCTCCACACCCTGTTATTAGTATAATGCTGCATATTTCATAATGTCCTGCTTATGAAAATGAGGCATGAAAAGGACCCACAGCAATTTGAGGAAATGAAAAAGGACTAAGCTAGATGATGCTGAGAATCATTTAAAAGTGAGTGTTGAAATGATCTTTTTTTTTCTGGGAGATCCTTAGCTTCCTTGATCCGCCACTCTGTACAGTTTTATAGAGCTATTTTAGAGCCAATCAAATGAAACATGGGGGGAGTATTTCCACTTTCATGATATGGAAATATTCATTTCCTACCTTCTTGTTGCAGTTTTCTTTGCATGTGGAACAGGGCTTAATATTTATTATAGTCTGCTGTATTAGTCCGGGTTCTCTAGAGTCACAGAACTTATGGGTAGTCTATATAATTTGTTCATGACTTAAAGCCTGTAATCCAACTCCCAACAATGGTCAGCAGCAGCTGTGAATGGAAGTCCAAGGGTTTAGCAGTTGCTCAGTCCCACAAGGCAAGCAGGTGAAGAAGAGAGAGAGAGTAAATCTTCCTTCTTCCAATGTTGTTATGTAGGGCTCTTATGTGAGCCTTCCAATTCTGGATTGTACTTCATTCCAGATATAGTCAAGTTCTTGATAGTGGCAGTAATTTCTACAATTTCTTCAGGAATATGACACTGTTTTTGATTCACTATTTTCTTTGGCAGAGGCAACTCTAAAGGGTTCCATTTAGCCTTTCCAACCATAATAGCCCTCCCTCCACAGGTCAGGAAACCAATGACAATTCTGCCAATTTCTGAGTATATCTATCCCAATTATATATTCTGGAACTGGGGAAATGACCACAGGATGTGTTCCAGGGTCTTATTGGACCTACTGTGAGTTGGACATCAGTCAAAACTCCATTTATTACCTGTCCTCCATAAGCCCCTACTTTAACTGGAGGGCCACAATGTTTCTTGGGATCTCCTGGGATCAGTGTCAATTCAGAACCAGTATCCAATAGACCCCAGAAAGTCCTCTACCCCTGTGTACAGTTACCCTTGTAAAAGTCCATAGGTCCCTCTGGGAAATAATTGGAGAAAGGCTAACAGCAAAACTTTTAAGTGTCTTATCGAGATCCTTCCTCTCAGGAGAACCTGGCCACCCCTTCATTCAAGGGGTTCTGGATCTGCAAACTGGCTCAAGTCTGGAAGTTGATTCACTGGCCCAGATTGTCTTTTGCCATGATCCAATGTAGCTTTTCTTTCACTCGTTTGAGAATTTTTCTGCTTATACAGATCAAACAGATATGCAGTAGGCTTCCTATCTAGTTCATGCTTGGAAACACCATGATTGATTAGCCAATACCAAAGATCCAAACGAGTCATGCCATTAGAAATTTCATCTCTCCTGTGATGACTATTATGGGGTGTCTTAGTCAGGGTTTCTATTCCTGGACAAAACATCATGACCAAGAAGCAGTTGTGGAGGAAAGGACTTATTCAGCTTACATTTCCACATTGCTGTTCATCACTGAAAGAAGTCAGGATTGGAACTCAAGTAGGTCAGGGAGCAGGAGCTGATGCAGAGGCCATGGAGGGATGTTCTTTACTGGCTTGCTTCCCCTGGCTTGCTCAGCATACTCTCTTTTAGAACCCAAGACTACCAGCCCAGAGATGGCACCACCCACAAGGGGACCAGCCTCCTTTATCACTAATTGAGAAAATGTCTTACAGCTGGATCTCATGGAGGCATTTCCCTAAACTGAAGCTCCTTTTTCTGTGATAACTCCAGCTGTGTCAAGTTGACACAAAACTAGCTAGTACATTGGGGCATGTCATTATAAACATTGTTTTTGTCTACACTGTCCATTATAATAACTATGATCCACCTTGTCTCTGGTGATCCAATGCTGCCACCTGGCCCTTGTTACCTTGGGGCCCAATTAAACCCATTGAATTTAATTCATCTAATTGAGAAGTAGCATGTCCAAACCTAAGGTCTGGCCCAAGGAAAAGAGCAAGAACAAATCTCGTCAAATGTGCTTGTATCCTTCTCATCAGTTTGGGTCTTATAGGGCTGGTGAAGGGGGCATATCTTCTGGACCTTCCCATTGTGGGGGATTAGGTTTTACACAATGTATCCACTCTAGCATTGCAATTTCCCTAAGCCTTAAAATCCCTTCGTGCAACACTAAACCAAGGGATATCAGTCATCTCCAACTCCTTTTCAGTAGGCCATCTTTTGATAAACACTTCAGCCAAACATTCAAACAAACTTCTGACACCTTCTTTTAACTGTTTGTGCTTCCATATTAAACCTAGAATTGCCACTCAGAGGACCCTTGTCAATAAACTCAGTGTGCTCTAAATTTATGTTCCTTCCACCATTATCCCACACCCTTAAAATCCATCCCCACACATATTCCCGAGACTTCTGCTTGAATAAACTAGCAAACTCATTAAGCTACTTAGCAGTGCAGCACATTTCCTCATGAACTACACTTTCTACCTCCCCTCTAGGGACCTGCTTTGCCTTGAGACTGGTTATAGTCCTGGAAGAAACTTGGTGGGCCTTGAGCAACATCAGTATTGTCTTGTCTGGCATTTTCTTCACCCAAAGTCACTGCTGGTTTATAGACTCTAAGGAATTAATTTCCTCATGTAGGGAAGGCATTATTTCAAGGGGTGGGACTGAGGGTACCACTTCCGCAGGTGGGGCAAACCCATGAAAATCTGAAGATCCAAAATTCTTAGCTTAAACAGGCTCTTCTCACGCATCCCCATCCCAAGTTATAGGATCCCACCATTAATTGCCAAGTAATGCCCTTACTTTAACTGCTGACACCCTCTGGGGCTGAGACTTGAATTTTTGTTGTAATTCAGCCACCCTTATGAGGGCTTCAGTTTGACTTTCTGCAACTTGAGCTCTATGGCTGCTGTAGAGAAGATTTTATTCAAGGACACACTTAACATCTTTTAGATTGTTTACTTGTGTCTGGAGCCATTCAATTTTATCATACAACTCCTTTTCCTTCATCATTTTTTCCCTTGATGCTAAGAACAACCAGCCAGCAAAATCATTTTCTGATGTTTTCCCCCAACTTGTAGAAAGTTTTGTATACCGAATCACCTAATTCATCAAGATAATTAAAGGTATTAGCTTATTTAAGCTTGAAATATAGTTTTGAAAGACCCCCGGAGGGAGACCCTCACTCAGCCTCGGGACAGGCGCGCACCCAGAAGGACACCAAGACCGTACTTGCTGCAACCACACGAGGATTTTATTGAAAGCAAAGTGGGAAAAGTGCACAGATCAGCATGCTGGGTCGAGACTCATAAACCACAGAGGGTATAGAGCAGTGTCGACCAAGACCAATGATTTTACAGAGCTTATAAAGGCAGAAACCACAGTGAGAGAGGGCAGTGGAAAGCTTCCAAAGTACAGCTTGACCCATAACTGAACCTGTTATGAAACTCTTATGCAAACATCCTGGAACATTCTGTGGTTGTTCCAGGAAATGTTTTTCCTAACAGGATGTTCTAGGTGTGTGGCCAGGAGTTTTAGCCAAGAGTACAAAAGTTCAAAAGTTCAGGTTTTCATAACTAACTAACAGTGGCATCTGTGACTCCATCTTACTTTATTTAAAAATTTAACTTCTTCATTCCCCACTTCTTCTAGTACATAGGTCTAATCTTAGAGCTTTTCCTCCGCTTCCTGCAGAATATGGTACTGCTGTCTCAAAACCATAACTTGAGCTCCAGCGCAGGGCGCAAGGCCTGGGTGCCACGCACCCACCCAGGTTTCCAGCTCTCCCAGCGATCTCCGGACCACTGGTAAGAGGAACACACATCTGTTCCAGTCCAAACTCGTGGGACTTGAGTCTGCAGCTGGGAGATAGACAGGCGGAGGGCGGACCCCTTCCCTTCCGGTCCACACCGCTCCGCTCCAGCGCAGGGCGCAAGGCCTGGGTACCGCGCACCCACCCAGGTTTCCAGCTCTCCCAGCGATCTCCGGACCACTGGTAAGAGGAACACACATCTGTTGCAGTCCAATCTCATGGGACTTGAGTCTGCAGCCGGGAGATAGACAGGCGGAGGGCAGAGAGCTGACACCTTCCCTTCTGGTCCACACCGCTCTGCTCCAGCGCAGGGTGGAAGGCCTGGGTGCCGCGCACCCACCCAGGTTTCCAGCTCTCCCAGCGATCTCCAGACCACTGGTAAGAGGAACACACATCTGTTCCAGTCCAAACTCGTGGGACTTGAGTCTGCAGCCGGGAGATAGACAGGCGGAGAGCGGACCCCTTCCCTTCTGGTCCACACCGCTCCGCACCAGCGCAGGGCGCAAGGCCTGGGTGCCTCGCACTCACCCAGGTTTCCAGCGGGACTCTCCTAGCGAGCTCAGGACCACTGGTAAGAGGAACACACATCTGTTCCAGTCCAAACTCGTGGGACTTGAGTCTGCAGCCGGGAGATAGACAGGAGGGAAGCAGACCCCTTCCCTTCCGGTCCACACTGCTAGGCTCCAGCGCAGGGCGCAAGGCCTGGGTGCCTCACACTCACCCAGGTTTCCAGCTGGACTCTCCTAACAATCTAAGGACCACTGGTGAGCAGCTGAACTCAGCATCTGTTCCGGCCCAATCGCAAGCGACCTGAGACACCAGCAGGAGATTGAGAAAGGCCCAGGACAAGACAGACGCTCCCTTCTGGTCTGCACCAACACCAGGTCTCCTTGGGCAGGGATGGCAGGAGGTAAGCATAAGAACAGAAACAACAGAATCCAAGGGTACTTGGCATCACCAGATCCAAACTCACCCACCACTTCAAGTCCTAGATACAACAGCACACCAGAAAAACAAGACATGGATATAAAATCACTCGTCATGATGATGATAGAGGACTATAAGAAGGAAATACAGGAACAGATAAATACAAACACAGATAAACAACTAGAAGCATATAAAGAGGAAATACGTAGAGAGTTACAGGAAAACAATACCAAACAGGTGATGGAATGGAAGAAAACCATCCAGGACCTAAAAATGGAAGTAGAAACAATTAAGAAAAACCAAAAGGAGATAACCCTGGAGATAGAAACCATAGGAAAAAAAATCAGGAACCATAGATATGAGCATCAGCAACAGAATGCAAGAGATGGAAGAGAGAATCTCAGGCACAGAAGATTCTATAGGGAGCATAGACAAGACAATCAAAGAAAAT
>LR753483.1:216055-257773 GCA_902729485.2 Mus minutoides | reverse complement strand
CACAGGACTCCCAAGGTAGGAGCTAGAGAAAGTACCCAAGGAGCGGAAGGGGTCTTCAACCCTCTAGGTGGAAGAATAACATGAACTAACTAGTTCCCCCTGCGCTCATGTCTCTAGCTGCATATATGGAAGAAGATGGCCTAGTTGACCATCATTGGGAGGAGAGGCCCCTTGGTCATACAGACTCTATATGCCCCAGAACAGGGGAATGTCAGGGCCATTACATGGGAGGGGGTGGGTAGGGGAGCAGGGCGGGGACGTGGGAGGGTAAGGGAAAATTTCTGGATAACATGTGAAATGTAAATGAAGAAAATATCTAATAAAGAGAAAAAAAACCCATAACTTGTATAGCACTAACTCTCTCTTTAACAAAAGTCACTAATTTACTGAGAATACAAGGCCCGAAAGTTAACAGAAGTAGAAGTATTATTAGAGGTCCTGCTTGGGTGGACAAAAGAGTAGTGAACCATGGGGTTCTATTAAACCAGCCCTCAAACCATCCCTGATTACTTTCTCTCTCTTTCTTGTGTTTCTCTAAGCGTTCTCTCAGTTTCATCATTGAATCCTTAATTACTCCTGAATGATCAACATAAAAGCAACATTCCTCTTTGAGGGCTGCACAGAGCCCCCCCTTCTTTGAGAAAGAGTAAATCTAACCCTCTTCTGTTTTGTAAAACTACTTCAGAGAGTGAAGTCAAAGATTTTTCTAACTTGGTTATGGACTGTTCAATTGCCCCTAAATCTACATCTATGGCCGCCCTTAGTTCTCTAAAATATTGGGGAGTCTGAATCAGGGCAGCTGTGCCAGTGACCATCCCTGTGGCTACTCCAAGTTCCAACAGTACAGCAAGAGTCAAAGAAACCGGCTCTCTCCTCCAGCGTTTCCTGTGATCAAATTCGTCTATAAAAGAGGTATCATCATGGTACAGTAATCTAGGTACAAGTTGAACAAGAATACAGAAATCTCTTGAATTCTCAAAAACAGCAGTAGAGATACAGGGGGTCAAACCAGTATTGCAAGCCCATACAGTATCTATGGGTGGTATTAAATATTGATTACCTTCTCCGGACAAGGGGCTCTGAGTGATATTACAGAGATCCTTTTTATCTGATGGTACCTGTCCTAAACAGAGTCCACTTCCCGAAACTTCTGCTAAGGTTAGCTTTTGGTTCTGTCCCCACAAACATTGGGAAGGGTCTGAAGTCTTATTATAGGCTCTGACTTGAGCAATTCCTTCATAATAGGGAGGATTGGAAGTATAGCATAACCAATAGGACTGAGTGATATTCGAGTTGGTGCTATTGAGGACTAAAAATGCCCCTTGCATTAAACTAATCAGGCGTGATTCAGTGCCTGCTATCGAAGCTTGGCTGGGAGGGGAAGAGGCTTTTTGTATTGGAGTTGAGGGCTTTAACTTTAATAATGGGTCATCAACATAGTTTGGGGTGGTTAAATGGGTGATGGGGGGACGTGGTCTAGCGGGTAAATGTCCTTGTTTGGGGAGGACAACATTTGGCCCTATGGGCACTGGGGGTAAATTTTCCATACTTAAGTCTTATCCCAAAAATCAAACCTGGATGCTTTCCTCCTCCATATGTATGCCAGCCCCAACTGTTTCCTCTAAGCCACCCTTGGCGATCCTGTCTCCCCTCCTCAGTAAACCTTATAAGCAAGGGATTACAATATTTGCCCTTGCAAGGACCATTTGGGCTATTAAACAGTGCATACCCGCTGTCTAGATATGTGTAACCATTCCTTTCCCCTTGGTTAGGAGGATCATAGTTGCTGCCCCTCTTAACTGTAATTAAATCCCAGTCAGAAGTTGGATTCCAATAAGCATCTCCTGTGGTTTCACATCTCCAAGCTGCGCAGTAGAAATCTGATGATCCTCCGCATTTTGTTTCCATTTTATGGGGCCGTCCTTGTCCTGGGCAGACATAAAAGTCTTTTCCTCTTAAATTTGCCCTAAAAAACTGCCCAGAGCACCCTATATTAGACCCTATACCTCCAGGGTCACATTTTGACTCTGGCAGAGGTGCGAGGAGGTCAGTATAGTCAGGGAGGTCCCAGGTGGCCAGTCCTGCCACCAATTTACAAATGTCGGGAGTGAGATCTGGCCACCAAGTCCAAGGAGGGTGTAACGCGGTGACTGACCATACACTGCACCCTTCCTCATTTAGTACTTCCCATGTCAGTTGAACTGGGGTGTGTGGATTCATCCTTACGATATAAGCGTAACTTAAGAGGATTATCAGTGGCAGCCACCATCCAATTGTCTTCATCTTGGCTGGGAGCCTTTTTGACTTGAGAGACATGGATCCAGGCAGCGATCCCGTCTACTTTTACTGCTGTGGGGGTGGTCAACAGCACCAGATATGGTCCTTTCCACCAGGGCTCGAGAGTGCCGGCACTATGTCGTCTGACCAGGACCGAATCTCTGACCTGTAACCCGTGGGGCACTGTTGGGGTCCCCGGTGTGTAGGCTTCTTTGATCTGGTCCCAGATCTGTGTTCTAATAACTTCTAAGGCCTTTAAATGGGTAAACAAAGCAGAGGGTGAAGAAGAGCCAGTACTGGGATCCAATATCCCAGCAGACTCAGTCAAAGGGGGTGGTCCCCCATGCAGAATCTCGTAAGGGGAAAGGCCAAAACATCCAGTGGAGTTTCGGACCCTAAGAAGCACAAAGGGAAGGAGAGTCACCCAGTCTCTACCACCTGTCTCAATGGCTAATTTAGTTAGGGTCTCTTTTAGAGTTCTATTCATTCTTTCTACCTGTCCTGAACTCTGGGGTCTGTAGGCACAATGCAATTTCCAATTTAACCCCAGCTGAGAGGCCAATCCCTGACTTACCTGGGCAACAAAAGCGGGCCCGTTGTCCGACCCGATTACCTTAGGAATTCCAAACCGGGGTAGAATTTCTTCAAGGATCTTCTTAGCCACTACTTGAGCTGTTTCGGTTTTCTTGGGGAAGGCCTCCACCCATCCTGAGAAGGTATCTACAAAGACTAGTAGGTATTTATTGCCATACTTCCCAGGCTTTATTTCAGTGAAGTCTACTTCCCAGTAGACTCCTGGCCGGTCTCCTCGCTTCCTTCTCCCAGACTCTTGATATGGCCTGGCAGCGTTAGTGAGGGTGCAGGCACGGCAGGCATCCACCATTCAGTTAATGGTGGTGTTTAGATTTAACACATGGTATTTTGAGGCCTTAACTAATTGCTTCAATTTGTCTGTTCCCAAGTGTGTTAACTGGTGCAGCCTCTGGATATATTCTTTTCCTTCTGTGGTGGGCAAGATTATTTTGCCATCTATGGTACGGGCTATCCCTCCAAAATTGAACTCCTGCACTTGCTTTTGGCACACCATGTTTTCCAGCTGTTCAAAATCTTCAGCTGAATAAACATAGCTGGGTCTTTCCTCAGCTTACTGTGTTCCTGGGGAACCTGGGTCTTGTTCCTCTTCTACCAGTATGGCAACCTGCTGGGCTACCTGTTTTGCCACTGCATCTGCCATCTGGTTCCCTTGTGCTATGGGATTTAGCCCTTTTTGGTGGCCAAAACAATGAATAATGGCTACCTTCTTTGGCAGGTGCACTGCTTCTAGAAGAGCCAATATCTCTTCCTTGTTTTTGATGTCCTTACCTGATGATGTGAGCAGCCCCTTCTGTTTGTATATGGCCCCATGTATATGAGCCGTTGCAAAAGCATATCGGCTGTCAGTGTAAATGTTCACAGCCTTACCTTCTGCCAGTCTCAAGGCTTGGGTCAAAGCCAGGAGCTCGGCCCTCTGAACTGAAGTCCCTTCCGGAAGGCTGCTTGCCCAGATTACCTGTTTCCCGTCCACCACTGCCACTCCTGCTCTCCTTTTCCCCTCCACCACAAAGCTGCTTCTGTCCATGTACCAATTAGGCACTCCTGGCCACGGTCGATCAGTCAGGTCCTTTCTTGTTCCAATTTCTTCAGCCAGGATATCAGCACATTGATGTATCAGGGTGGAGTCATCCATCTCAGGGAGGAGGGTGGCAGGATTGAGGATGGCAGGTTGAGCGAAAGTTACTCAATCATTTAACAACAGGCTCTGATAGTGGGTCATCCGGGCGTTAGTCATCCACCGGTCAGGAGGCTGTCTTATAATACTCTCCAGAGCATGGGGAGCGATTACAGTCACATGCTGACCTAGGGTAAGCTTGTCAGCGTCTTTAACAAGTAAGGCTACTGCTGCAATTGCCTTCAGACAGGAGGGCCAACCACTGGCGACTGGGTCCAGTTTTTTTGATAGGTAGGCCACGGGCCACTTCCAAGGCCCCAGAGTTTGAGTCAGGACTCCACGAGCCACTCCAGCCCATTCATCAACATATAAGGTGAAGGGCTTAGTTAAATCTGGCAAGGCCAAAGCGGGGGCTGTAAGTAAGGCAGCTTTTATATTATCGAAAGCTTTCTGGTGTTCCTCTGTCCAGGTGAACGGGACTTTTTCTTTAGTAAGCGGATACAGAGGGGCCGCTAATGTTGCGAATCCCAGTATCCAGAGTCTGCAAAAGCCTGCCATTCCCAGGAACTCACGTACCTGGCGTGGAGTAGTGGGGGTTAGGATCAGTGTCACAGTTCTCTTTCAGGCTTCCGTGAGCCACCGCTTTCCATCCTGGAGGGTGTATCCTAGATAAGTCACCTCGGTGTGACACAGCTGAGCTTTTTTAGCCGACACCCGATACCCCAACTCACCCAGTTTGTTTAGAAGTTTCTTAGTTCCATCAAGGCACAATTCTTGAGTTGAGGCTGCAAGCAATAAATCATCTACATATTGCAAAAGAGAAATCTGGGGGTTTTGTGCCCTAAAGGGCACGAGCTCATGATGGAGCGCCTCATCAAAGAGGGTGGGGGAGTTTTTGAATCCCTGGGGCAGCCGTGTCCAGGTCAGCTGTCCCGTGTGTCCTCCTTCTGGGTCCCTCCATTCAAAAGCAAACAGTGGCTGGCTGTTGGGGTGCAATCGAAGGCAGAAAAAAGCATCTTTTAAGTCTAGGACAGTGTACCAAGTCCGTTCTGGCAGAAGGGAGCTTAGTAGGTTGTAAGGATTTGGAACAGTAGGATGGATGTCCTGCACTCTCTTATTAACTTCTCTCAAATCCTGCACTGGCCAATAATCGTTAGTTCCAGGCTTGCGCACAGGCAGGAGAGGAGTATTCCAAGGGGACTGACAAGGTACTAGAATCCCCTGTTGTAACAGTCTCTGAATATGTGGCCGGATGCCTTCTTTAGCTTCTCTACTTCTAGGGTATTGTCGGACCGAGACAGCGGAGGCATCGGCTTTTAGTTCTACTACAACTGGCAGTATTTGTTTGGCTAATCCCATCCAATTCTGGATTGTACTTCATTCCAAATATATTCAAGTTGACAACCAGGAATAGCCACTACATCTATCTAGTATACTTTTGAATTTGATCACTCTGAAAGCATTGCCCTAAGTTACCTAAGTAAACTGTTAGTGATTGTTTTTTTTTTTGTTTTTTTTCATTGCATTCACTCAAGACTCTTCTTTTTTTACTTGTCCTGAAGACTGCTATATTTCTCGGCTGTAATTTGCGGTTTTGCTGTTGCTGTTACTGTTTTTTTGTTTGTTTGGTTGGTTGGTTGGTTTGGGTTGGTTTTGGGGGGTTTTTGTTTGTTTGTTTGTTTGTTTGTTTTCAAGTCAGGGTTTCTCCATGCAGCCCAGGATGTCCTGGAACTTGCTCTGTAGGCCAGGATGGTCATGAGTTCTCAGAAATCAACATGCTTCTACCTCAAGTGCTGGGATTAAAGGCATGTATCACCACCCCCTGGCTCAAGACTGCTACATCTCTAATGATAATAATATTGCTTATTTTGAGATCTCTTACTATTTTGTTGTCCACTACTCATATTTAAATCCTTAAGGAATTTAAATACTTTTAAGCTTATGACTTGTCTCTTTGCAAATAGACTGGATGTATACTTTGTTTCATCCTAAACCGTAAACATGAGAAAGATTATTGACAGTTAGCTAGATGTAACATATGATTTCCAAGAAATGACTGTTGGATTCAAATTATGATTGTTCTCATAGACATATTAAAAGATAAAATTGCCTTGGGAGGCAGAGGTAGGTGGATTTCTGAGTTCGAGGCCAGCCTGGTCTACAAAGTGAGTTCCAGGACAGGCAGGGATATACAGAGAAATCCTGTCTCGAAAAACAAACAAACAAACAAACAAACAAACAAACAAACAAAAAAGATAAAATTTCCCATCTAACTTCACAACTCTTAAAAAATTTAATCTATAAATATTTTCATTTTTTGCTAAATTTAGAACTGTCAAACTATAAAACTACAGAAAAATCAAAAGGGAGTACTTTTCCTTTCCTTTCTCTTTTCCCAATTCCATTTGGACCATGATAGTAAAAGGCAGATAAAATGAAGATGACAATCATTATTTGCCTTTATTTATTTTTTTCCACTTAAATTTTTTGGAATTCCATATGTAAGTACTATGTTTATATCATTTCCACCTAACTCCACCCACTTCTACTCTTCTTGTGCCCTGCTACTCCAATTATAGTTCATGACATCTTCTTTGTTATATTTCTTATGAATACAATTTTTGGTCTATTTACTGTTGCCCATATGTATATGTATTTAGAGCTTACACATATGATTGGATAACCTACTGGGGGATTATCCCTAGAGATGACTGATTCTTGCTCTCTTAGCAGCCATTAATTACCTGTAGATCATCATCTATGGATGGGGCCTTGGGAGACTTCCCCTATGTTGGTATGTCAAGTAATGTTTTCATTTATTGTGGAGGACTTATTTAGGCAACCATATGTTGCAGTAAGTATTAAAAAATGGCACCATGCTGTACTATACCTAGCTACTCTCAGCACGTGGTCTTGCTGCCTCTAGGCTTGCCCCATGCAGCAACCAATTGAGGTTCTCTTGCTGTGGATTCTGCTCACATTCTCAGCCATCCACCTACTGTGGTCAGTGGTCCCAAATCCCAGTATCCTGGTAAAATCAAAACTCTAGAGGCTTGTAATTTATAAGTCATATTTATATCAGTAAATTCTCACCTCACAAAATGCCCACACAATGAACTCAGAGCCAATCAATATTGATATAAATTACCCACCTACGTAAGACATATTGTCCTGTAGTTATTCATCCCTTATAAGATACTCATAGCTACCTGTGACTATTTAAAGCCATGAGGAATCTGGGTCATCTTGGTCTTCCTCCATCCCCCTTCCTTCCTCCTTTCTCCTGTCCTCCCTCTCTCTCTGTCTCTGAAACTCTTAGCACTGCCTCCATTTTCCCTGTCCAATCACAGGCTTCTTGTAGTGTTAGTATTTAAATTAATTGGGGGAAAATTCTGCTACAACCATATTGTTAAGAATTTACTAGCATAACCTCACTGTAGTGTACAGAAACTAGCATAGCCTCACTGTAGTGTACAGAAGACACTGTGGCCAACAGATGTCCTAGTCCTCTGGATCTTAAAACCTTTTCTCCCATGTTTTGAAATGTTCCCTGAGTGTTGTGTTGTAGATATGTCAGTTGTAGATGGTCCTATGATCAGTTGTCTAAATTTTGAACATTTGTGGATTTTGTGATGATATATGTCTGTCAATGAAGTTTCTTTGATGAGGAATGAACATTACACTTACCTGTAACTTTAATTTTTTTCAATGCCTATTTTTTTCAATTTTCATTAGATATTTTCTGTAAGTGGCCACATTACTGCCTCACTGATAAGCACGGACGTGGCCACCAGAATCCTTCTACAAGCATACCTTTATTACATCATACGGAGAAAGAGGGTGAGCCCAAGATGGGTCTCGCTTAAATACACCACAGTGTGACGTGTGTTGTCAGGATTGGCTGACTGACCATTACCTCAAGTTATGCCCCGGGATGGGTGGTGACTTACGTGGCTTTGTCACAGGTGCATGCTCACTGAACTTGTTTGCTTGTCCCAGGCTGGGGGTGGTGACAGGATGTCGGTGCCAACTTGGAATGGCAGCAGAACCAGCTCGGGCGCGGCTCTCTACATCTCCCCCTTTCTATTTTATTTAAAGGTCTGGCCTAGAGATGAGCAGTACATAGTTGTTGCCAGGATATGGAGTTTAAACCCAATCAAACCGAGACCCTTTTGCCGGGAGTGTCAGTGATCAAGGGCTCAATTTTTATGGCATCTTTTCACCCTACCAGGTGCAATGGATCAAGTCCTCTGGGTGCAAGGGCTGAAAAGGAGAAAGCGTGCCACCACGATGTGTTGTCACTAGCCTTACCCGTCACTGGGAAAACTTCTCGCCACTAGGTCCCTGTCTTAGGTTGGTCTAGTGTGCACATTCATGAAATGGCCAGGCAACAACTTCTCTGCAAAATTACTCTAGGGCGAGTGCCAATTTTTAACCTTTATGATTTTAACATGCTGAGTCACATATCGGGAGAGGCTCCTTGTTCTATGATTTTAACATGCTGAGCCAATATAGCCCTCTCCGAGGAACAAGATCACGACGCTCGCGAACTCGTTAGTGGTGAAACAGTGCAAAAACAACCCAAGACTCGAACGTTTGGTGGGTTTTGTCTTCGTGTTGTGGTGTCGACTCCCATTACGGCTTATTCCGTTGAGGGTGGGTGAGGAATTTCTTTCTTTTCCGATTCCTATAGGTCCTTCTCTTCAGGGCAAAGGCAATGGGTTTCAGCTGAGTCCCATTGAGTTGCCCAATCTGCAAGAGAAGCCCTCTGGAGAGCTGCTCCGCCCTCAATGACCAACTCCCTCCGAGATAGTCTGACAGAAGACAGCTTCATCCTGTGATTCAGCAGAATGAGCAGAACCGGTCGTTGAGAGGTTCATCTGGGAATCATCTTCACGTGCCAAGATTCTTTGTGTCAGTCCTTCTAGCAACCAAAATGGATTGTCTTCTTCCTGTGGGAAAACACAAACAGCTCCCCTGGATCTTATCAAGATAGGATCCGGGCCTTTCCATTGACCAGTCAAGACATCTTTCCATTTCACCATCTCTTTTGGCCTGTCAGGCTCTAGACAATGAGGGTCAGGTGCCGTATGGCCTTGACTGTCAAGATTTTAAAAATTAAGTGTAAAGAGGGCCATAGAAACAGTTGCCCTTGGCACTGAGGGTATAGCCTCCTCGACTCCCCCTTTTTGTTTTATTAAATAAGATTTAAGAGTGCGATGGGCCCATTCTATGATGCCCTGTCCTTGAGAATTGTATTGTAGACCCGTTAGATGGGTCACCTCCATTTGGCGACAGAATTGTCCAAACTTCTGAGAAGTGCAAGCTGGTCCATTGTCAGTTTTAAGAATTTTGGGTTTTCCTCAAGCACTCCATGCCTCAAGGCAATGCTGAATAACATGTGCTGCCTTTTCTCCGGTTAATGGAGAGGCAAATATAATTCTAGAACAAGTATCAATGGAAACATGTAAATATTGTAATTTTCCAAAAGATGGGATGTGAGTAACATCCATTTGCCAAATTTGTAGTGGCAGGATTCCTCGTGGGTTAATTCCCACATGGGGCACAGGTAAGAATTCTTACATATTACCAAGTCCAGCTGATCGTGCTCCATGTTGGAACCGATAGAGACCTTGTGTCGTAGAGACACGAGGGTCTTTTGTTGAGGGTCTAAAGTTGAGTCACTACGACCAGAGAAGAATTAGTAACGAATACAGAATCGAGGTCGATTGGTCGTAGTTAACAGGGTCACCAAGGAAGGTAAGAATTGAGATCTCGGTCTCGCACATGGCTGAAGCTGCTGAGTTCTGCTGTTTACAGGAACTAGAACATGATCCCCTTGTACTATTACATTATCACTGGCTTTATGTTTTCTAAATCCTTCATTGCCTAAGCTCTGCTATCCTGGTTCTTGCTCTGTAGATTGACCTTGAACACAGAGATCAGCATGCCTGTCTCATGGGATTAAAGGTGTGTACCACCATGCCTGGATCTAAATTTAGCTGGGTAGGATCTTGCCCCAAGGTCCCACTCCCTTAATGTGTTATCTCCTAGAACACAGGATTTTGCTACATTTTTTATGAATGCACGACCATGCACATTTTAATGTTTAATTTAGATCCTGTTTCCAAAAGACTACCATTTAGGATAAAAATCCATAAAACATTGTATCAATTAGAAAAATTTCTGAGACCCTTTCCGGACTTGTTCATATCCCGTGCTTGAAACGACCTCAGCACTATTAAAACATTATTAAATATCCTGGTGGCCTAGCTTTCTGCACCACTTCTTGACATGTGCTGCTGTTTAAGGCTGCTCTAAGCCTAGGCAGACATCTTCCTTCAGGAACAAACACTCTTAGCCTCTCATCCCTGGGGCTAAGAAGTTAACAATCTGTATTACTGCACCTTCCTCAAGGCAAGGCCCAAAACCACGTGGACCCGCCAGATCCTGGGCAAACCTGCCTGCCCTTCTCAGCCTCTGTGGAGGCTCACACTAAAATTAAGAAGTCAGAGACCAATAGACACGCCTCTTGTAACCATTTTTCTCTTTTCGACACAAAACACAAAATAGCCAATCATCCAGTCAAAACATGAAACAAAAATGTAGACAAATGACGCATCTTACATATAAAGAAAAAACTTCTCTGAGTTCCAGAGAGAGAGAATTCACCCGGCGTGCCCAGGAAACCTCTTACAAAAATTCATCCTCCTCTCTTCTCTCCTGATCCATTCCTGGATCCAATTACCTTAATTCTTCTAAGAATTCCATAAGCAGCATTTGTCATGGCCGAGGAGCCACGTGGTTTCTATCTCCTGCCTCCTTTTGTTTACAATTCTGCTGTAGCTGCTGTTCATCTAGATGGTATTTTTCCTCCTCAAAGTGGGCTGCTTCATCTTCTAAATCTTCCTCTTCAGAGGGACTTAATTCCTCTGACTCAAAGCTACCGAGCTTTAAAGCTTTCAGTTCTCTCTTACCGGATAAAGGGGTTTCTCCGGGGTTTTTCTTTTCTCCTCTCTTTTCTGTATCTCTCCCAAGGGCATATCCCTTTTTTTCCTCCTTTAAGCATGCTTTCCTTTCTCTGAGCTCCTAATATCTCTTTCCTCTCTGTTTCTGATATGCGGTCCTATAGTTCTTCTAACGTCCCCTGCCCTGCCTTAACCATCGGGCGGCATTTCTCATCCTCTAAGCATGGTCTCACCAGTCTAAGCACTGCCACTACAACAATGAAAACTTCCACTACACTACTCAACTGGGGGGGGTGTAAATGATATAAATCAAGACCAAACATACCTCTCAGAGCTTACCCTTGTCCTGCTGGCAGTTCTGAATTCTCCCCGTGGGTGGGGGCTCTTCCTCGGCGCCAGCGATGGTCAATTTCCCGGGTCTAGGCACCAGCTGTAAATGGCCACATTACCGCCTCGCCAGCAAGAACAGACGTGGCCACCAGAATCCTTCTGCAAGCATACTTTTATTACATCATGTGGAGGAAGATGGTGAGCCCAAGATGGGTCCCGCTTAAATACACCTCAGTGTGACGTTTGTCGTCAGGATTGGCTGACTGCCCATTACCTCAAGTTATGCCCCGGGATGGGCAGTGACTTACATGGCTTTGTCACAAGCGCATGCGCACTGAACTTGTTTGCTTGTCCCAGGCTGGGGGTGGTGACAGGATGTCGGCGCCAACTTGGAATGGCGGCAGAACCAGCTCGGGCGCGGTTCTCTACAATTTTCTTCATTTACATTTCAAATGTTATCCTGAAAGTCCCCTAAACCCTTCCCCATCCCCCACCCTGCTCCCCTACCCACCCACTCCCACATCTTGGCCCTGGTGTTCCCCTGTACTGGGGCATATAAAGTTTGCATGACCAAGGGGCCTCTCTTCCCAATCATGGCCAACTAGGCCATCTTCTGCTATATATGGAGCTAGAGACATGAGCTCTGGGGGTACTAGTTAGTTCATATTGTTCTTCCACCTATAAGATTGGAGACCCCTTCAGCTCCGTGGGTACTTTCTCTAGATATTCCTTTGGGAACCCAGTGTTCCATCTAATAGCTGACTGTGAACATCCACTTCTGTGTTTGCCAGGCACTGGTATAGCCTCACACGAGACAGCTATATCAGGGCCCTTTCAGCAATATCTTGCTGGCATATACAATAGTGTCTGCATTAGGTGGCTGATTATGGGATGAATCCCCAGCTGCAGCAGTCACTGGTCCATCCTTTTGTTTCAGCTCCACACTTGATCTCTGTAACTCCTTCAATGTGTGCTTTGTTCCTAACTCTAAGAAGGGATGAAGTGTCCACACTTTGATCTTCATTCTTCTTGAGTTTCATGTGTTTAGCAAATTGTGTCTTGGGTAATCTAGGTTTCTGGGCTAATATCCACTTATCAGTGAGTACATGTTATGTGATTTCTTTTATGATTGGGTTACCTCACTCAGGATGATGCCCTCCAGATTCATCCATTTGCCTAGGAATTTCATGAATTCATTGTTTTTAATAGCTGAGTAGTACTCCATTGTGTAAATGTACCATAATTTCTGTATCCATTCCCCTGTTGAGGGACACCTGGGTTCTTTCCAGCTTCTGGCTATTATAAATAAGGCTGCTATGAACATAGTGGAGCATGTGTCCTTATTACCAGTTGGAACATCTTCTGGATATATGGCAAGGAGAGGTATTGCAGGATTCTCTGGTAGTACTATGTCCAATTTTCTGAGGAGCCGCCAGATTGATTTCTAGAGTGAATGTACAAGCTTGCAGTCCCACCAACAAAGGAGTAGTGTTCCTCTTTCTCCATATCCATGCCAGCATCTGCTGTCACCTGAATTTTTGATCTTAGCCATTCTGACTGGTGTGAGGTGGAATCTCAGGGTTGTTTTGATTTGCATTTCCCTGATGATTAACGATGTTGAACATTTTTTCAGGTGCTTCTCAGCCATTCGGTATTCCTCAGTTGAGAATTCTTTGTTTACCTTAATGATTAAAAAAATGCTTTAACCTCTTTTTTAGCCCAAGACCCACCAGAGGTAGTGAAAAAGAAAGGATATGGGGGAAGTACACCTGTTTAGAAAGGTTCTTAGGAGCAAATCCCATCTGTGTTGTCTAGAAATCAGCAGTTTAGTTCACAGGTCAGCAACAACATTTTAATCCACTCACAAACACTTCATAGATATATCAGCAGTCCAGTTTGGTAATCAGTTTAGCAAACACAAATCAGTAGCAGTAGAACTCCCTCACAAAGATAGCCAGGCCTCAGCCTCTGCACAAGTCAGCAGGAGAGATCAAGGTCAACAGGAATTCCAGGAAAAGTTCTGACTGTGCCTCTCTTAGCAAAGTGAAGATCAGCAAAGCCTGGAGACCAACAAGCATTTCACAACCACCTGTACCAGCACGCCAAGCTCAGCCTCTGTTACTGCTTTTTATACCTTTTATATTTGCAAACATCACATGTCCTCCACATGCCTCAGCATGTGCATCTCTCAGCTGACATCACTCTGCCAATCAGCTTAAGTCTGTGGAAGTGGCAAGTAGCTGAGTCACAGCATCAGAACTTTCTCTCTATGGAGTCCCGACATGCAAGGCAGACCAATACATGAATAATGTTAATGAAGTATCCTTCATCACATGTCCTCTCACATTCTTGCTTTAGTGCATCATCCTTTCTCCTGTATCTGCTTCAGCAAAACATTCCTTCACAAATCTGCCTTAGTCTTTCACCTGTGTCTACTTTAGAAAAACACTTCATGTGTTTGCCCCAGCAAAATATCATCTAACACAACTGACTTTCCAAAGAACCCTTAAGATTACCCTGGACTTACCTAGATATTTAGAAAGCAGTTGGGAATTATATTGTTTAGAGAAGTGGAAGTAGTTGGTTTTCTTTTATTTCATGTCTTCACCAGTTGCAGGTAGTTGGCCAGATTTACAGTAGCAAACTTCATATTTTTTTTTCTATTGAATGGGCCTTAGTTTAATCAGGAGATATTGGTTATGCTCAAGATATAATTACCACTGCTACTCACTTGGGAGTATTTTGCTCTTCTGGTCATTGTGGTCCATAGGCTTTACAGTTATCTACATTTTCAACATCTGTGGATTTGGGGGTGTATATGTCTACTGCCAATGAAGTTACATTGATGAGGAGTAAACATTACGCTTACCTGTAACTTTAATTTTTTTAATTCCTATTTTAAATTATGTTTTTAAAAAATGCTTTAAACTAGACTTTTTAACTGCCCTTTTTTCTTGTCAGCTTGCCTAACAACTTTAGATACAATGAGATCATCTCTCCCTTTATTCTCCCAAGGCATGTGCCTGAAGTGTGTAATGTCTCTAGTAATATGGTATAAGCTTCAACTATTGAGAGGCAACCAAGGACAATTGCAATAGCCTATATTGTTTTGGAAGTCACTTGGAGATCTCTACCAACAACTCAAAGAAATATTTTACATGTCTGACACTGTAGTATTTGCTAGACAGCATATAACTCTCATGGGATGCATTATCTTATTATATATATATATACACACACACAAAATCTATATATTATGTTTTTTCATGTAATCAGAAACTAATGCTTTTCTATGGCTTTTTTCAATCATCCTCCATGCTATCTCTTTTTTCCTTCTCCCTCGATATTGCCCCCTTCCCCCATGTTTTTTACATTTTCACTTTTTTTTTTTTTTTTTTTTTTTTTTTTTTTTTTTTTTTTTTTTTTTTTTTTTTTTTTTTTTTTTTTTTTTTTTTTTTTTTTTTTTTTTTTTTTTTTTTTTTTTTTTTTTTTTTTTTTTTTTTTTTTTTTTTTTTTACATTTTCACTTTTATAGCACCTGTATCCTAGTAGTCTCCTCTCTAGAGCTCCAACCATGATAGCTTTTTACTTTTCAGGTTTCTGCAGTTACTCAAGGTTATCTAGAGGTTCTCAGGTAGGGTTGACAAGTAAAAAAGAACAGGCAGGGTTTGTCTTTGTTCATCTGGGTCATCTCACTCACTGTAATATTTTCTAGTTACATCCACTTACCTGCAAATTTCATGATTTAATTTTTTCTTTACAGCTGTATAGTATTCCATATGCACCACAATTTCATTATCTATTCATCAGTTGACAGGTATTTAGGTTGTTTCCATTTTGTAGCTATTGCAAATAGAGTAGCAACAAACCTGTATTTATTAAAAAGTAAGAAAATGGGAATTGTTAGTTCTTTCAAAAGAAATGATGAAACTTGGGAAGGATCAACATGCTCTGAATAAAGATTAGTGTTTTCAATGAGAGAATTATGTTTATCTTAAGAGTTAGGATAATTTCTTTTACTCTGGTATTAGAATGAATACCACTTCTACTATCTTTTCATCATTGTGGATTCTCTTTCACATCTATCTTCTTTTACATATCACTCATTTCTTAACACAATAACATAAATCTGACAGAGCTTTGGTTAGAATAGACCTGTAGCAAGCAGCAAAATAGACTTAAAGAATTGTCCTATTCATTCAAGGTATTGACAGCTTTTACTACCCTCCTCCAGTGGATTATAATAAGATCTGATTAATTCTTTGAAAGCATTGTGGACATAGAGGGAGGGAGGGAACTGGATGGGAAAGGGGAGGAGGGGGGCAGGGGAAAGGGGAACATGATCGGGTATTTGGGGGGGGGGACTAGGAGTGAAGCCCTGAGGGCCAGCAGAATGAATGGAAATATACAACCTTGGGAGGTGGCAGGGGGACCCTCTAGAATGCACCAGAGACCCTGGAGGTGACATAATCTCAAGACCCAAAGGGAGGGACCTTAGATGGAATGCAAGAAGAAACTTGTAGAATCCTCCTCCAGTAAAAGGATAAGGAAAAAAAAAACGGAGAAGAGATTAAGGGAAAAGAGGTCTATCCACTGACTGACCCAAACTGGGACACATCTCAAGGTGAGTTTCCAAGGCCTGACACTATTACTGATGCTATGATAATACTTCAAGACAGGGGCCTAGCATGGCTGACTTACAAGAGGTCCAACAAGCAGCTGATTGAGATGGAAGCAGATACTTACAGTCAACCAATGGACAGAAGCCAGGGACCCCTGTGATTGAATTAAGGAAAGGCTAGAAGACAAGCAGTCTCAACTAACTCAGACCACTGAGATCTCTCAGACACTGAGCCACTGTCTTAGTCAGGGTTTCTATTCCTGCACAAACATCAGGCCAAGAAGGAAGTTGTGGAGGAAAAGATTTATTCAGATTACACTTCCACATTGCTGTTTATCACCAAAGGAAGTCAGAACTGGAATTCAAACAGATCAGGAAGCAGGAGCTGATGCAGAGGCCATGGAGGGATGTTACTTACTGGCTTGCTTCCCCTGCCTTGCTCAGCTTGCCTTCTTATAGAACCCAAGTCTACCAGTCCAAGGATGGCACCACCCACAATGGGCCCTCCTCTCTTGATCACTAATTGAAAAAATGTCTTCCAGCTGGATCTCATGAAGGCATTTCCTCAACTAAGGCTCCTTTCTCTGTGATAACTCCAGCTTGTGTCAAGTTGACACACAAAACAAGTCAGTACAGCTACCAACCAGGGAGCATACACTTGCTAGTCAGAGGCACCTGACACATACACAGCAGAGAACTGCCTGGTCTGGCCTCCATGAGAGAAGATGCACCTAACCCTTGAGAGACTTGAGGCCCTAGGGAATGGGGAGGCCTGGCGGAGTGTTGAGGTTATGGGGATTTGAGAACTTCCTCTTGGAGACTCCAGAGGAGGAATGGGATGAGGAACAGTTGGAGGGCAGAATGAGAGGGGAATAATGACTGGATTTTGAAAAAAAGATGAAAGATAATTAAAAAAAAAATATTTATCCACACTATAGAAGGTTCCAGCAATTTATTTCTTTATTTGATTGAACAAAAATCTATTATGTGTGTATGGGATTATTTTGTAAATTTGTTGATCTTTTGGTGGCCATTTGTGGTTTCTATCTTTTGGCTGTTCTGGATGTGATGGTTATTTTGGCAACCAGATTTAGATTTCCTTAGAACAAGTCTCTTATGCCTGTAAGGTCTTATCTTGACTAGATTGAGGTAGAAAAGTCCAACCTAAATGTGGGTAGCATGATTCCCTATGGTTAGGTCCACAAATTGAATAAAAAAGAATGAGTTGAGCAGTAGCGTCATTGTTTTCTGCTTCTTGATCATAGATGAAATGTGACTAGCTGATTCCATCTCCTGTCACCAGGATTTCTTGACCATAATGTACCATGCTTTCAAACTCTAAGCCCAAATAGACCAACTTTTCTGACCTCTCTTCAGGTCTCTCAAGAAAGAATTCGAAGAAGATCTCAGAAAATGGACAGATCTCCCATGCTCATGGATTGGCAGAATTAACATAGTAAAAATGGCCATCCTACCAAAGGCAATCTGTAGATTCAATATAATACCCATTAAAATCCCAACACAATTCTTCAAAGACATGGAAAGAGTAATTCTCAAATTCAAAAAAACCAGAATAGCAAAAACAATTCTTTTTTTTTAAATTTTTTTCTCTTTATTAGATATTTTCTTCATTTACATTTCGAATGTTATCCAGAAATTTCCCCTTACCCTCCCGCATCCCCGCCCCGCTCCCCTACCCACGCCCTCCCACATGATGGCCCTGGTGTTCCCCTGTACTGGGGCATATAAAGTCTGTATGACCAAGGGGCCTCTCCTCCCAATGATGCAAAAACAATTCTTAACAATAAAAGAATGCTGGGGGAATCACCATCCCTGACCTCAATCTTTACTAAAGAGCAATAGTGATAAAACAAAAAACAAACAAACAAAAAAACTGCATGGTATTGGTAACAGAGACAGACAGGTTGATCAATGGAATCGAATTGAAGACCCAGAAATAAAACCACATACTTACGGACACTTGATCTTTGACAAAGAAGCCAAAAATATACAATGGAAAAAAAGAAAGCCTTCAATAAATTGTGGTGGTCTATCTGGATGTCTGTATGTAGAAAAATGAAAATAGACCCATATTTGTCACCTTGTACACAGTTCAAGTCTAAGTGGATCAAGGACCTCAAAATAAAACCAGATACACTGAATCTAATTAGAAGAGAAAGTGGGAAAGAGCCTGGAACTCATTGGGACAGGGGGAAATTTACTGAACAGAACTCTAATGGCTCATGCTCTAAGATCAAGAATTGATAAATGGGACCTCATGAAACTGGAAAGCTTCTGTAAGGCAAAGGACATAGCCAATAATACAAATCAGCAACCTACAGATTGGGAAAAAAAATCTTCACTAACCCCACATCCGATAGAGGGCTAATATCCAAAATATATAAAGAACTCAAGAAGTTAATCACTAAAAAGCCAATTAAAAAATGGGGTATAGAACTAATCCCATGAACTATAAAACTAATCCGAGATTTCACAACTGAGGAATCTCAAATGGCTAAGAAGCACCTAAAGAATTGTTCAAAGTCCTTAGTGATCAGAGAAATGCTAATCAAAACAACCCTGAGATTCCCACTTACACAAATCAGAATGGCTAAGATCAAAACCTCAGGTGGCAACACATGTTGGAGAGCGTGTGGAGAAAGAGGAACACTCCTCCATTGCTGGTGGCTTTGCAACCTGGTGCAACCATTCTGGAAATCAATCTTGAGGTCTCTCAGAAAATTGGAAATCTACCTGAAGACCCAGATATACCACTCTTGGGAATATATACAAAAGATGCCCCACCATGCTACAGGGGCATGTGTTCCACTATGTTCATAGAGGCCTTATTTGTGATAACCAGAAGCTGGAAATGAGCCAGATGTCCCACGACAATAGAATGGATGGATAAAGAAAATGTGGTTCACTTACACAATGGAATACTAACTCAGCTATTAAGAATGAAGACATCCTGACTTTTGCAGGCAAATGGATGGAACTGAAAAATCATCCTGAGTGAGGTAACTCAGACCCAAAAGAACATGTATAGTATGTACTCACTAATAAGTGGATGTTAGGAAAAAAAAAGAAAGAAAGAAAGAAAGAAAGAAAGAAAGAAAGAAAGAAAGAAAGAAAGAAAAGCATAGAATACCGAAGATATAGTCCACAGAACTCAAAAAAGATCAACAAGCTGAAGTGCCCAAGTGAGGACACCTTAGTCCCACTTGAGAGGGAGAAGAAAGCAGTCACAAGTGGTGAGGGAGAGAGGGACCAGGGAGGAAAAGTGACTGGGGGTGGAGGGAGTGGAAGAAAGAGGTGAACCTGATCTGGTATTGGGTGAGGGAAAAGGACTGAAGCCCCTAGGGCCAACAGAAAGAATGGAAACAAGCAACCTTGGGAGATAGGAGGTTGGGGGACCCTCCAGAATGCACCAGAGACCTGGGGGATGAGATACTCTCAGGACTCAAAGAGAGGGAACTTAGATGAAATGCCAGACAGAAGGGAGAGAGAACTTATAGAGCCCACCTCTGGCAGGAAGACAGGGCATCAAAGAAGGGAGAGGGGGGTCATCCCACAGTCGCAACTCTGACCCATAAATGTTCCTGTCGGAAAGAATTACAGGAATGGAAATGGAGAGGAGCCTGAGGGAAAAAATGCCCAGCAACAGGCCCAAAGTGGGATCCAGCTGAAGGGGAGGTCCCAAAGCCTGACACTATTAATGAGGCTATGGAGCACTCACAAAAAGGGACCTAGCATGGCTGCCCTCTGAAAGACCCAACAAGCAGCTGAAAGAGTCAGATGCAGATATTTGCACCTAACCAATGGACAGAAGAAGCAGCTGATCTCTCGTTGTTAAATTAGGAAAGGCTGAAAGAAGCTGAGGAGAAGGGATATCAGCAGTCTCATTTAATTTGGACCCCTGCGTCCCTTCTTAACAATTACTGATAAGTCATGTCCTCTAGCCCTAACGTCATCCCAATGGTCCAGAGTCAAAGATAATGGAGTCGTCACAGTCTGTCCCATGTCGAAAGCTAGCAAACCAACTATGGTAACACAAACACACAAGACTAACACAGACAAACACACTCTTCCACTTCTGGTCTTCAAACACCAACCAAATGCGACCTCAGAGGAGGAAGGATTCCACGTCTTCCCTCCGAACAGGAGCAGTCTGTCTCCTTCTTTCCGAAATCGGGCAGTCAGGTCTCCCTGACTCCTGCTAAGTGCGGCCTCCCTCACAAGACTCGTACCTGTGGTCGCTTCTACCCTCGGAGCGTCCTCCAGGGTTGCAGCCTGCACGCCCCGGCATGTCTGCCCCCTCTGTAGCCACTGAGTCCTTACGGGCTACAGCAGCAGCTGCTTCAGAAACCAAAAGGCGCCATACTCAGAACATGAAAATGAAACCACAACACAGAAACAGCGGCGCCGCACAGACACATTCCACTCACACAGACCTACCTCCAAGGGGTCTTCGGGGGTCTTGGGTGGTCGCGCAGATCCCGGACAAGCCCCCACAAATGTTAGGACCCCCTCATGGGGACCCCCACTCAAGTCCGGATCAGCGGGAACCCAAGGACACATGAGAGACCGTCTGGCTGCAATAGCAAAGGCAGTTTAATAGCGTGGGCCCACGGATCGAATTATACCTCACGCAGGAGGCAGGGAATTCGACCCAGACCCAAAAAAGTTCAGGGTTTTTATAGGGGGAAATTAGGGAGGGGGCGAGGATTTGGCATGGTTACAACGGTTACATACTCATTGGTTTAACAGTTTGCGTAAGCAGTTACTTGGCAGGATGTGGGTGACAGGACGTATAGTTATTGTTTAACATGGGAACCTTGGACCTCGACCTTCTCAGAGGAAGGAAGGGAGCAAAACACCAGATGGCCCATTACTTATTTGGACATGTTTAGACTTGTTTGGACATGTCCTTGCACGTCCTGTTTTCTTGGTCACTCTGCCCCTGGATGGGCCTGATGTTATTATTATGGCTAATTATAGGTGGTCTTTGCTGACCATGAACATTTTTGTGCTGTGTTTGAATTTTTATTTCCACACTGAGATCTCTCAAACACTGGACCACCAAACAGGCAGCATATACCCGCTGATATGCGGCCCCCAACACACATACAGTAGAGGACTTCCCTTCCGGGTATGTGTTCATTCAGAGATGATGTACTTAGCCCTGAAGAGACTGGGGACCCCGGGGAGTTTAGAGGTTAGGGGGGCTGCGTGTGGGAACATCCTCGTGGAAACACAGGGTAGGGAGGAAGTATGGGATCTGGAACTGTCGGAGGGTGAACAGGGGTGGGGGAAATAAAATATGGAGTGTAAATAAAGCAAAATAGATTCAGTATTTCAAGAAATGGAGATTTTGGTAGGCAGAGGGATAACCACTATAGTATCATTCTATATCTATGCCAAATTTTTATTTTTCATGTTTTTAAGATATGTTTGGAGGAGAGGAAACATAGAGATGGAGATTTGATGAGAATGAAAGAAAACAATTTCACACTTGCCTATTCAGAACAATAATTACTGTCCTCTGGGAAGAGCAGTTTGAGGATATGTCAAGGGCTAAAAATATGCAAATGTTAGGACTTAGGATGCCACAGAACTGTCCAAGGAAAAAACATGTCATTAATGACTCATGAAGCATGGTCATTACAATGAGCCTGAAAAATCGAAAACATCCAAAGTCTTAATCAACTGACAAAAGGATAAATTGTAGTATTTTCTTAGAATGGCGTGTTATACCACTATCAATATTTTAAAATTATTCTAGAACTATATGTACCTAGGTAGATAGGTTCCAAATATAACGGTTCTAAATTACCATTCAATGCCAACAATCAAACTATAGAATTGTTAAGTACTTTGCAACAGCATCATGCAGTTCTTAGAGAAATATACAAGAGTATTTCTATAAGGCTTGGAGATAAAAATCATAAAATATTTGGAAGATTAAATAAAAATTAATTAGTAAGGAACAAGTGAACATGGAAAGAATTAAGGGTATTTCTATTTTGTTGTACTTATGTTTTTTTAGTTTTGTTATTTGCTAAGTCAAAGTTACTAAATATGAACCATTAATTTAGGCAGGTTAGGCTATATTTTTTTTTACTGTTATGTTTTAAAAACTCTTTCCAGTGAACACATAAGCACATGAGTATATTTCAATGGGAAGTCAATTATTGTTTATTCTTTTTTGGTTTTATATGTTTATTTACTTATTTTTGAAAGAAATTCTCTCTATTATATAGCTCTGCTTGTCTTGGAACTCACTATGTAGCTCAGACTGCCATTAAACTCGCAGAAATTCATCTGCTTCTGACTCCTGGGTACACAGGCCACCATGCCTGGCCAGCATTCTTTATTTATTCTTACTTTTCACAGTATATATGCACACAAGAAGATAGAGATTTATAAGTTCTTTTATTTTACCTTGCTTTT
Organism: Mus minutoides; assembly: GCA_902729485.2. Lineage (NCBI taxonomy): Eukaryota > Metazoa > Chordata > Mammalia > Rodentia > Muridae > Mus > Mus minutoides. The sequence goes on along the minus strand of LR753483.1, from coordinate 235,417 downwards.
GAGAAATATTAAAAATAAGCTCTTGTCAAAATGCCCAAGATGAGCTGTGCTTCTCCATGCCATGTTCCATCATTTATATCTTGGAGTGTATTTTGTCCTTGATCTTCCCTGTACTCCTATTGAAATGCCCAGTGTGTTTTCCATTAACCTCAGAATTCCTCCTAACATTCAGTCTTACAACTTTGACATGCCTCCTCTTATCTTAGTAAACAATGAGATTGCTCCTTGGCTGTTAAAAGCTGGCAAAAATAAACTAGCCAAATCAGAATTCCTGTGAGAAGAAAGTCCTGGGAGGTGAAGATAGATTTCAGAAATCATATTCATACCAAGAGGGAAAAGTCATTAAATAGTTGTGAACTAGGCAGTTGGTGACAGCTTTGTCTTTTTGGGTTTTACAAAAATGATAACAGAAATATTTGCAACATCTTGCTTGATTCTGAAGTGGTTCACATTTTATAATAGGAACTTTACAAGCCAGACAAAGAATGTTAGAAAAAGCATTGCTTGTTGAGTACTGACATCACTATGTGGGAATGAGTGAGTATTGTCTTACACAATGGAATGTGTTCTATCCCTCCTCTGAGAGAGAATTTGGCTTGCTATGCAAATTAAAATATTGCTTTGAAAAAAATGTTGCATTGAATTACAGAAAAAAGTTTCCAGCCTAGTTCTTTGGTCCACTGTTGGCAAAGCAGTTGACAGCAGACCTGTCTAGCCAGTTTGTCTAGGCCATGCTCTGGATTTTGTGATAGAGACCAATCAAGGAGAATTGTCCTTTGGCAAAGAAGTAAAGGAGCTCTAAGTGCTTGGGGTCTGTGTTTAAATGGTTTTATCAGGCACAGGAGAAAGGAAGGATGGTTTACTTGTAATACTTTTAAGCCTGTAAAAGCATTTCAAATGTGAACGAATGCTATTTCACTTTCCCTTTGTTGGGGTGTTGGCAGGTGAGCTAATGGTAACTAGTTACTTGGAGTGGCTGGTCTTCCTGTTCTCTCAGGCATACCTGTGAGGATCTGCCTCTGAAGGAAGTTTGTCTGTTTGAGGCTCTGCAACCTGGAAACAATCTAAAAGTTGAGAAATGCTATAAATCTTACAGATCTGGTCTTTGAGGTCATTTGGCTGGACTGAGCCTGAGTTCACTGATGAGCATTTAGTGAGCAAATGGTGCTATCATTTAAGCCTATGGTTCATGCATTATGCTCATAGCTCATGCGTCATGCTCATGGCTTATGTATTATTCTCCTGGCTTATGCATTACTCTGGGGCAGTGCTTCTGGAAGAGTTATTCTGAATAATGTCCTCAGCACACTACAGAGCTTTTTAGAAATGCATGCTCTTGCAGTCTACTCCAGACCTATTAGGGGTTGTCCCAAAAATCTATGGCTTGCCAAGCACTTCAGTTTCTGAGATCCACATAAAAGATTGGGAACCACTGCCTCAGAAGGATTGATCTTCTTGAATAGAGAGAACTTCACATCTAAATCTCTTTTCTGTTCTTTCTAGTGTAATGATTGTTCCAGAATGAAACATGCTTCAGTTATTGAAAAGAAAGATAAAAAAGAAATTTGGTATTCATTGAACAGTTAGGGAAACCCAGTGTTTGACACTGGTGATGTCATCCTATATTGCAAGTAATTGTGAAGGCATGTCATTTGATTGTGTCTTTAGTTGATAATTACTAATTATAGCATATTTAGCTGTTTGGAAATTGGGTGATAATTTATTTTCCTCTTCTTTTGTTAACTTGCAATCTAGCTTTTCTGTGTTTGCAGAACAAGGCCCAGCCTAAAAGAATGAAACATGATCGGATGTAATTTTCCACCTCTTTTCTAGTGACTGATTTGATAGTGGACATGTAATCTGGGTCTGGTCAAGTCAGTGTAAGAGGAAATTTGTGTAGGCTAAGGAAAATAAACCTCCTTAATAACATGTATAAATAAAAAATAATTCTCATCAGTTTGGACTGCTGTCTTGTCATGATGTGGTGTTTGGTTAGAATTGTAGAAGCTATCTTGCAACCAAGAGAAAAAAAACCAAGGGAGATATCTTGGTGTTACTATTATAGATTTCCAATTGTTTCAGTTAACAAAACTTTTTGTTAATCATCCTGTATCTTGATAATGAAAATATACAATAAGCATACATGTGTATAAGCAACAGAATAGGGATCAGAATCCAATTTCAACCAATGTTAAAAATTCTCCTAGTACATTCTTTCACTCATTTACATGGGTTCACATCATTTCTTCTAAGAAAATCATTTTTCATGGGTGTGTGGGAAAAATCTCTGCAACTTCTTTTTAGTGTTTCTATGAAATAAGTACTGCTTGAAAATGAAGTATTTAAAGTGAAATTAGTTTTCAGTGGACAAAATAAATAAACTTTTCTTAATATCAGTACGTGATATTCAAAGTTACAGGAAAGTAACCAGCAGAAATGTGAAGGTCTTTGTAAACAACATTACAATATATATATAATTTAGTGGTTTATCATCATTTCTGACTTGAAGTAGAATCACTTAGGAAGCTCAACATATTTGTGTTCGTGTGTGTGTGTGTGTGTGTGTGTGTGTGAGAGAGAGAGAGAGAGAGAGAGAGAGAGAGAGAGAGAGAGAGAGAGAGAGAGAGACAAGAAAGAGAAAGAGAGAGGCCATTTCCTGAGACGATTAAGTGGGCAAGATCTAACCTGAATATGAATGGTATCATTCCATGGGCTGGGACCCATAACTGAATAAACAGGAAAAAGTGAGCTGACCATAAGCAGCAATTCTTTCGAGTTCTTTGCTTCCTGGCTGCAGAAGCCAAATGATCATTTGTCTCATGCTCCAGCCACCCTTCTTTCCCCACCATACTGGACAGTATGTTCTCATACTGTGATCCCAAATAAACCTTCTCACTTTAAGTTACTTCCTATCAGGTTTTTGTTAAAGCAATGATAAAAATTACTACCATCTGCAAGATATTAGATTGTCACACAAATCTTAAGAGTACTTTTCAAGCACTTGGTTTGTTTCCTATAAATTTATGATGAATGCATTCTTCCGTCAAAAATGCAAACATTCCACAAGGCCATGACTCATTCCATCCTTTTTTTCTTCCCCCAAAAGTAATCACCCTCTTTCTGTTAGTATTAGATTATTATATTATTTTTATGCTTTAAATATTTATATGTTTTTTCTTTCCCCAAGTTTCACTGCTTAAAATAGTTGGGGTTATGAATATTCTAAATTACTTCCATTCAACAATTAAAGTGCTTTTTTCTTGAGATGAATGCCTAGAGTTTTTGCCCAGAGACGGTTTTTCAGTTGCATGATAATTTACATAAAGAGTTAACTCTTTCAAAATATTTTCCTATAAAGTATCAAATGTCATATTGTCACTATAATCTTACCATTTTTATAGTGTTATCACACGAAAGTCAGTTTAGGGAAAATGTTTTATTTTCTGATGTCTTTTAAAAGAGCAACAGTGTACCTAACAGAAATATTGGGAAATACTTTTACCATCTGCTTATGGAAGCCAATTTCAGACCATTCTGGACAGAGTCTTTGGGACCACCATTGTTCTTCAGCTGCCACTCAGTTTGTTTCTGCTTGCATATGTGGACTGATGTCTAACTCCTATGGTCTCAGATAATTCTGGAAAGTCATTATTCAGCCCTTTATGTGTTGCTCAGTGATAATCCATAAACTGATGGACATAGAGCAGAGATGGAGACTTAGTAAACTCTAGATTGTCTTTACAAAACGCTGATTTTTGGCCTCAAATGATAGATTAATTACTTCGCTTGTTGCTTGGACTAAATGACTCACAAAAGCAACTTAAGAAATGAAGGGTTTGTTTTGGCTTATGGATTGAGGGGATGCAGTTCACCGTGGTGGAAAGGCATAGCAGCAGCTCACATTGAATTTGTAGTCAAGATGCAAAGGTGAGGGGCTAGAGGCAAGGCTATGTGGTTTGGAGTCCTTTCTACCCTTGTAAGGGGCTCAGGTTTGCTTCCAAGGACCCACATTGTGGCTTATTTCTGGTTGTAACTCCAGTTCTAGAGGATCTGGTACCCTATTTGGACCATCATGGGTAACAGGCAAGCATGTAGTACACTTATATGCAGACATGCACATATGTGTATATTATGTATACACATATGTATTTATGCATATACAAAAGCTGTACCTTGTACCTCTCTGGAAACACCCTTGGAAACATGCAAAGCGGTAACTTCTACTTCTCTGACTCTAAATATGATGAAGTTGACAATGAAGATCCTCTACTCACTGCTGGAACCCCAGCTTTTATGTTTTGATGCTGAAACTGTCGACTGTCCAAACCTGGATTATAACTTTACATATGGAGAAAAGTGATTTCTGGAGACCACATAGTCATAAAGAAAAATATCAGTTCCTTAAAACTCACAGGATGCTCCAAGTAGTAGCAACTTATTATAGCTTAGGAGTCTACTAAGAACACAGAAAACTGAGCTCTACTGCAGAGTTTCTGAATCACAGTCTGGAGTTTGACAAGATTCCTTGGTGATTTGTATGCATATTAAAGTATGAGAGGTACTATTTCAATGTTGACATTTGAAGACTTGGTTTTTTTTTCCCACTTAGTCACCCATAGTGGCTTCATTAAAATTTCAAGGAATCTTAAGGGACACTCTTTGCAGAGACTTTCAGAGAGACCATAATATCAGCATTGGTAATAATGGAACCAACTGAGCAGTTCATGGTAGAGCTCTAGCAAGCCATGCACTTGATAAGCTCAGTGAATTGCATGGGGGCCTCCAATGCTCTCAGTACTGACCCTAAGCAATTATGTCTGACACTGAGAGATTATGGCAGTGACACATTGGCAGGTTTGAACTAATCAGTATGAGATAACACTGTACAGACAGATTAAAGGAGAGGATCTCTTGCTGGGTGTGGAATTTTGCCTTTGTAATAACCAGCCTTGTCATGTCTTCACTGAACAGTTAAATTCAGTGAACCATGATTTAATTTTTTAATATTAACACTGGGTAGCTTGCAGGACCTGGCTTCTTACTCTGTGTCATGACCTAAAATTAGAGCTGAGTCGTTTTCAATATTCTGACTTAGTGATATGTGATGATGTATTTTTATATTGAGGTATTGTCTTAGTCAGGGTTTCTATTCCTGCACAAACATCATGACCAAAAAGCAGTCGGGGAGGAAAGGGTTTATTCAGCTTACATTTCCACATTACTTTTCATCACTGAAGGGAGTCAGGACTGGAACTCAAGCAGGTCAGGAAGCAGGAGCTGATGCAAAGGCCATGGAGGGATGTTCTTTATTGGCTTGCCTTCCCTGGCTTGCTCTCTTATAGAACCAAGACTACCAGCCCAGAGATGGCACCACCCACAAGGGGACCTCCCTCCTTGATCACTAATTGAGAAAATGCCTTACAGCTGGATCTCATGGAGGCATTTCCCCAACTGAAGCTCCTTTCTTTGTGATAACTTCAGCCTGTGTCAAGTTGACACACAAAGCTAGCCAGTACAGGAAATATTCATCTATAAAAAAGTTACCACAGATCCTTGTTTCAAATATATTTAGACACTTCTACATGTTATCCACCGAAAATAAAATAAAATGTCATTTCTATCATTTTAGAAAGCTCTCTTGTACTCTATTCAGGTCAATTCAACTACTATTTTGATGTGTATTTGTATCACATGTGAATTTTCCCATTTCAGTACTTCATATGAATGAATTTATGGCTATGTACCCTTTGTATTCTTTCAATCCACATAGAATTACTGAGAATATCCCATGCTTCTATGCCCATCATATTTTAATGTCTGAATAGGAATTAATTATATGAACCTACACCGCTTTATTCAATTCTATACTTCTTAGCATATATGGATGTTCTCAGTGATGTACTGTGATGAATAGGATATGGCTCTCTGATCATTTACTATTTGTTTTGTGAGCACGCACTGTTCATTTATCTTAAATGATTACATAAGAGTGAAGTTTCTGACTCAGAGGAAACATGAATGTTTAACAATCACAAATCTGTCCAATAGTTTCTGAAACTGCTTGTCTTATTTTGTATTCTGACTAAATATGTTTTCAAATTATAGTTACTTTTGATTTTCTGACAGTATTTGATATTTTTGTCCTTTAATATTTTGTTAAATTAGCATTTCCCTTGTAACTAATGAGGTAGGAGTTTATGTTGTATACTTAATTTTGTTCCATGTAATCTATATTCGTAAAAACAACATTAGTGCTTCTTTTTTACTGTTGATTTTAGGAGTGTTACAGACAGGTTTATCTTAGCTTATGTTACAAGCTTCAGGCCTACAGTGCCTCAAAAGCCAGTGCCTCAAAAACCAGTGTGCCTCAGTAACATTTCTCTCAGTTCTGCTTTTGAAGAACGTGAAGATGAGAAAGACCCCAATTAACTAAAGAGAACATCTATTTCTGCCCAAAACACACTTTTGCACAATTTCTTGTGTTTCTTTTTCTTTTCTTTTTTTATTAGATATTTTCTTATTTTACATTTCAAATGCTATCCAGAAAGATCCCTATACCCTCCCCCTGCCCTGCTCCCCTACCTACCCACTCCCACTTTTTGGCCCTGGCAATCCCCTATATTAGGGGAATATAAAGTTTGCAATACCAAGGGGCCTCTCTTCCCGATGATGGCCGACTAGGCCATCTTCTGCTACATATGCAGCTAGAGATACGAGCGCTGGGGGTTCTGGTTAGTTCATATTGTTGTTCCTCTTCTAGGGTTGCAGACCCCTTCAGCTCCTGGGGTACTTTCTCTAGCTTCTCCATTGGGGGCCCTGTGTTCCATCATATAGATGACTGTGAGCATCCACTTCTATATTTGCCAGGCACAGGCATAGCCTCATATGAGACAGTTATATCAGGGTCCCTTCAGCAAACTCTTGCTGCCATATGCAATAGTGTCTGGGTTTGGTGACTGATTATGGTATGGATCCCCTGGTGGGGTAGTCTCTGGATAGTCCATCCTTTCATCTTAGCACCAAACTTTGTCTCTGTAACTCCTTTCATGGGTGGTTTTTTCCCTATTCTAAGAAAGAATGAAATATCCACACATTGGTCTTCCCTATTCTTGATTTTCTTGTGTTTTGCAACTTGTATCTTGGGTATGCATATCTAGTGACTTCTTTTGTGATTGGGTTACCTCACTCAAGGTGATATCCTCCAGATACATCCATTTGTCCAAGAATTTCATAAATTCATTGTTTTTAATAGCAGCATAGTACTCCATTGTGTAAATGTACCACATTTTCTGTATCCATTCCTCTGTTGAGGGTCATCTGGGTTCTTTCCAGCTTCTGGCTATTATAAATAAGGCTGCTATGAACATAGTGGAGCATGTGTTCTTATTGCCAGTTGGAACATCTTCTGGGTATATGCCCAGGAGAGGTATTGCTAGATCCTCAGGTAGTACTATGTCCAATTTTCTGAGGGACCGCCAGACTGACATCCAGAGTGGTTGTACAAGCTTGCAATCCCACCAGCAATGAAGGAGTGTTCCTCTTTCTCCACATCCTTGCCAGCATCTACTGTCACCTGAATTTTTGATCTTAGCCATTCTGACTGGTGTGAGGTGGAATCTCAGGGTTGTTTTGATTTGCATTTCTCTGATGATTAAGGATGTTGAACATTTTTTTCAGGTGCTTTTCAGCCATTCGGTATTCCTCAGTTGAGCATTCTTTGTTTAGGTCTGTACCCCATTTTTAATAGGGTTATTTGATTTTCTGGAGTCCAGCTTCTTGAGCTCTTTGTATATATTGGATATTAGTCCCCTATCAGATTTAGGATTGGTAAAAATCCTTTCCCAATTTGTTGGTGGCCTTTTTGTTGACAACCCAAGAATAATTTGTTTTGATAAGTCATTGAAGGCTTGTTCTGTAGCTGAATTTCTTAGCAGTGTGTGTGTGTGTGTGTGTGTGTGTGCGCGCGCACACACATGTGTATGTGTACGTGTCTATGTGCATGTACATATGGAAAACAGAGGTCAGCCTGAAGTGTCATTAATCAGCCTCTATCCATCTTGCTTTTTGAGATGGGGTCTTTCACTGTTGTGAAGCTTGCCAAGTAGACAGGTTGGCTATTAAGTAAGCCCCAAGGGTCTATCTCAATTTTCCAGCATGCCAATTGCAAGAACATACTACCATACTTGTATTTTTTAAATGTAGGTTCTGGAGGTGAATTCAAGTCCTCACAACAAATTCTTTATTGACTGAGCTATCTCTCCAGTGCACAATAGTAATTGTATTGGTCATGCCATACCACATTAGATCCCATAAACAGTTATTAGAGTTTCTGTACTTTCTCTTTAGGCTTAGATTCCTTCCCTTTTTTCCCATTCGGCCTTGAACTGGGGCAGGTGAGGCTTTTTTTTTTCCCCCTCTGATGACTTGCAGCTTTATGGAACTTAGTTCATTAAAGTTTTTTTTTTCCATTCTCACATGTGTTTTGTAAAACTTGATTTTGTACCTTTTCAAGATTGTATCTGTGGTTAGGTGAAAATAATGTTCTCATGTCATGCAATGTATTCTAGCAAGATTAGAAGTCTAGTATATTTTTAGCAACTTTTTTTTTTTCTTTCTGAGCTTTCTTGAAGCATCCACCTAAGCCTACACAGAGACATTTCTTTAAATATTACAGACCAAGGGCTCACAATAATCCAACAGAAGATCTGAAGTTACCAGAAGAACCAAAGTGATTATATTTTTATGATAATAATGTAAAGGGCAAAAAAATGATAATAAAATAAGGTAAAATTGAAAAGAGAAAGAGCCATGACATGATATTATGAGAAAATAAATTTCTGAAGATGCTATTGAGGTTTTTTTTCCTGTTGGCCACCTTCTGATGCATAAAAAAGAAGCCACTTACATACATATACGAAAATAACTGCATGGTTGATTATAGAATTACATGCCAGTAGTTCCAGATTAGTTTAGTTCAACTAAGTCCTTGAAAATATTGACAAAAATACAAATATATTAAAAAAAACCTGATATCTGTGACATGTGACATTAAGAGCATGACTTTAATGAAAATTAAATACTTTGCTTGTGCAAAGGCATTGTTTAAAGAATGGAAAGACAAGCTGTGAATTTTCAGAAAGTATTTGCAAATCACATTCCTGACATGGGTCAGTGATCCATATCTTGAAATATTCTATAAAAGACTAAAAATAAAGTGGACAACAGATTCAGAGAGAAAATAATAACCTAAAGGGTGATGGAAATAAGTAAACTGTGAGAATTGTTGCCTTTCAGCACTTTCTAAACATCACAGTAGCTAATTTTCTTTGTCTATAAAATGGGGATAAATGGTTATTTATATCATGGTGCGGATGATCCAATCAATAATTAAATATATGTAAAGCATTTAGAGATGTGACTGGTATATAAGGAAAACCCTCATGAATGAAACATTAACTTTTATCACTAAAGATACATTATTATTGACAGTATTTCTAGCAGATCCTGTTTATGTATTAAGGGTTTATTTCTCAGCCAATTGATTATATGTCTGATTTAAATTAAAGTCTTTTCAAGATACTGCTGAATATTGACAAATATAGATCAATATTTTAGTCAGTAGCCAATGGTATGAATAAAAAGCTCAGAAAATTAGGGTTTTATAGTTGGTGCCAGTGAATTGTTAATACTATTTGGGACTGTCTCTTCTTTTTACAAGCAACTGAGTGGGGTTGTCTCCTGTGCTCCCTTTACAGGAAGCAGGGCCATGTGACTTGGGATGAGTCTTGCAATGTGACTATCTCTTTTAGCCAAAGCACTAAGAGTTGGTTTACATTTTGGCCAACAAAGATGGTGCCCTGCAGCACCCACCACAAAGCTCTGAGAAGTCTGAGACATCCATTGAGGCTGCAAAGGGTAATGTGACAGTGGAACTGGAGTCTTCAGAACCCTCAGCTTCAGAACAAGTTTAAAAGAAAAAGGAAAGTCTTATGGGAAGGTACTTTTAAAAGGGGGAGGGGGGGTCAATAAATCAGGAAAAAAGATGGCAGAAGAGAAATTTCATGTGGCAGTGGCTGGCCTGATGAGCCATGATGCAGCCTGCACTATGACAGGGAGATATGCAGTAGACTATGCTTCCTTAGACACAGGTCAATGAGTATGGGGAGCTTCCACTGTTGCAGCCTGTGCTGCATGCCCTGCTGGGAGACAGAAAGCACTGGTACCACTGCTGATCAAGGCCTACAAGCTCAATAGTCATGTCTTATGTTGCAGGGTGGCCAGGGAAGACAGGTGTTGTGTGGAGGCCTGGAGAAACTTGTCTCTACTGAATAAGGCCTGTCCTAGGCCCACTGGCTGGTATGTCTGAAGAGAGTGACAGTGTACTCACACACATTAAATTAATAAATAAATAAATAAATAAATAAAATTAAGATATGAGACAGGAAACCATTGAAGAGAACTTTTTTTTAAAAACAACTGTGATAATGATGCTGAAGTGTAGTTCTTTATAACTGATGGCTTTTGGCAGAAATGCTGGGGTGGGGAAGGACTCACTTTTCTTTAAGGAACTGGTCAGTGGAAGTTTGATTTTGCACCAGTGAGTATATGGACAACAAAAATTGGATTTGTTTCTTTTTAGAGTGGTTCACAGGGTAGGGGCATACCTGGGAGAACTGGGAAGTGGATGTGATAAGGATTCATGATGTGAAATTCCCAAATAGTCAATAAAAATATTATGTTGGAAAAAAAAAAAAGAGTCTACAATGTGCCACGCTTCCTTCCTCTTTCCTCTCAGCCTGTGATGTCCCAAGAGGAGGAGAGCCTGTGAGAGAAGGTACTTTGGAGCAGTCCAGAACATCTATTGTAGATAAGTAGAATCAGTCAAAATGAAAACTTTGGTTTGGAGCTATTGATAGATTAAACACCCAAACTGGCATAGAGTACCTTCAGAGAACACCTTTGACCCTTGACTTTTCTACTCTGGACCAACAAAGTTAAGTCAGGTGTATACACTATCTAAGCAGAGAACTCATGGAGCCTAAAGTCTCTGTGGCGGGGCAGACCCAAGTATGAGTACCAGAATGCGTTTGAATTATACTTAGGACACAGTACAAGGTATCCAAAGAGCCAATGTACTGAAAGAACAGGTATTAGACTAGAAGCAGGAGATGGGAAGTAGAGATGAGGAAAGCAAGGGATGGTACAGGAACTAAGCAATAAACTCAATAAGTGGGTTTTCCTTTGATGTTTTAATAGATGGTAAAAGGAGAGCCAGAGATCTGTCTTCTAGGGGTATGGCACTTTGGTAGGTTATAGGCTGCCAACGGCAAGTTCTAAGGTCATTAATAGGAATGAGTAAGAGTTGTTAACCCCAAAACTTGCAAGACAACTACAGAAAAAGAAACTTTCTTCTGGAGAAACCATGTGCTCATTATCTTTCTTATTCTTGGGATTTTTCAAGCCAGGTCTTCTAGACATTGAAACACCCAGTATGGCCCCTTTCCTTCCACTTGTCATTTAAGTCACAGACTGTTATAGCTCTGTCCATGCATGTTTTTAATTGGGTCAGTGATCCTAACAGAGCAGCAGTGTAAGCAGAGCATTTAAAAAAATTCTTTCAGTCCTTTTGGAATGTAGTTCATGGGCTTAAAAGACATGTATTGACATAACTAACTTGTTCAACATGTCTTTTTGTAAGTTATAAGTAAACAGAAAGTGAAGCTTTGCTTTAAACTAACAGATGAGATTTTCAAATTATGGATAATATACTAATATGATATATACTAATAGGATCTATATCCCAAAGTGCAGTTACATCATTTAATATAAAGTTGTCTCCTGGTGGGAACTCAAGATTATTTTACAGAAAATATAAATAATGTGAGACTTTCTGGGCACTCAGAAATAGCCTGGGATATAAAATTACTTGACTTGTAGTATTGGTTGGGCACAGTTTCTATTAGTTAAGGATGATAATCATGAATCTGTGAAGAATGGATTATGAAGCCTGGAGAATGGACAATTCTTGCTATGGTTCACCAGAGACCAAACATTGTACTTTTGTTCTTAGTTGTCCCCGTAAGTAAACTAGAAAGATAAAATATTGTCTGCTTGCATGTTTGCCTGTGAGGTTATGTAATGACATTGTCTTAAGGTTTCCATTGCTGTGAAGAAACACCATAACAACTCTTATAAAGAAAAATATTCAACTAGAGCTGGCTTACAGTTCAGAGATTGAGTCCACTATTGTCCTAATGGGAAGCATGGTGTCACACAGACAGACATGATTCTGGAAAAATAGCTGAGAGTTCTACATCTTGATCTGTAGACAGCAGAAGTGAATGCTGCACTGGGAGTACCTTAAGCATAGGAGACCTCAAAGCCGGCTCCCACAGTGACACACTTCCTCCAACAAGGGCACACTTACTCTAGAAAGGCCACAGCTCCTAATAGTGTCACTCTTTATGGGCCAAGAATTCAAATTCAAGGGGTCAATGGGGGCACTTCTCGTCAAGGCAACACAGTCATTATTTTTCTGTTGTGTTACTTTTTGAAAATGTGATCCTGAAATAATAGGCATTGAGATGCACTAGCATGTCCACCCACAAAAGTATCTATTTAATAAGTATTTGTCAAAGGTGATTGTGTAGGGATCTTGAATGTAGTTCAGTGCTATAGCTTTGTATGTTAAATGCCTAAATTCAAGCCTCATTACCATAAAAATAAATTTATGCTAAAAAACCTACATTGTCAAAAATTAAGGACTCTTTTGAGAGAAAACAAATTTAAAATAAACCGGATATCCCAAAAGTTTGGTATATACATTATATACATAATACATTATTGAGAATATATTAGTAAATACCTCCAAAGAAACATTATCAGATAATATTTTAACATTTAGAGTGAGATTTGTGTAAGAAATGTAGATTTAAAGAGAAAAGTTGTCTTAATGTTTTTATTGGTGTTTTATTAACGATATTGACTCTGTACATCAGAAGTAAAACTTTAAAGTCAACTCTCTAAAGGACCTTAAATACATGTGAATTAATGTGTTTAAATTGGAAAATAATATTGACAGAAATAAATGACTTTCAGAGAGAAATTCCAGGACTTGTTGTCTGTTAGGCAAGCTCTCCTGGTCCTTCAGCAAATATGTGGCTCTTTAAAGTAGTAGCCCATGAGATTTATAGGTTTAATTCTGTATGCCTCTGTTTATTTTTGGTATATATATATATGTATATATATATATATATATAAAAGAAAACTTTGCTTACAGAAAAAAAGGTAGTTAAATGTGGTAATCCTTTTTGCCTGTCTTAAGAGTTTATACTTTAGGAACATAAAATGAAGTCATATGCAATGCAGCTAATAATTTAAACATCTTAAGTTGTATTTGTATCTTAGTTATAAGGCAGCAAAGAGTGTCATTAAATTATAGGAATGATTATTACACATAAACATATTCTTCGAGGGTTTTATGAACTGTGGGGCCATTCTTTAATTTGAGATATTTGTCTGTCTATGGACAATTAATTGAAGTTAAAAAAAAAAAGTCTAGACTTCTGGCCCACTTCCCCACCTGGGCCAGATCAGTGGTCTGATAATTACCCAAACACTAAATCCTTCATACTTCCCAGGAGGTCCACAGAAACCAAAGACACAGGTGAAAATCTTGCCCAAATACCCATGCCAGCTGTAACACCCACACAACCCAGCTGACTCTGGACCTACCCCCCCCCCCCCAGACATTAGCTCCACCTTCTTTGGAACCAACTTCCACAGCCTAATATCATCTACAGCCTACTTGACTTCCAGGAGGTCTGCAGAAGCCAAAAACACAGGTGAGACTCTTGCCCAAATACCCACACCATCTGAGACAACCATAGAGCCCAGCTGATTCAGGACCCACGTTCCCCTAACCTATCCCCTGAGCACCACCTTCCTTCTAGCCCACTTACCCACCCAGAGAAGATCAGTGGGCTTGATACCTGCCTAAATGCTACAGCCTGTGAGCCCTCCTGGAGGTCCACAGTATCCAAGGACACATGAGGTCTACAGTAACCAGGGACACAGGACAACTGTGAGAGACAGGAGGGCCATCCTAACCAGAAACAATACTGCCTACCTCCAAGGACACCAGTTGTAATTCAGAAGACAGAGTCACCAAGGCCAGTTAACACCAGAGAGAACCATATGGTTAGAGGCAAGTACAAGACCATAAACGACAGAACCCAAAGCAATTTGGTACCATCAGAACTAGATTCTCCCACCAGACCAAGCCCTGGACACCATAACATGCCTGAAAAGCAAGATAATGACCTAAAATCCCATCTCATGGAGATGATAGAGGCCTTTAAGGAGCATATAAAGAACTCACTTTTTAAAAATACAGGAAAACACAGGCAAACAGGTAAAAGCCCTTAAAGAAGACACAAACAAACCCCTTAAAGAAATACAGGAAAATACAATCAAGCAGGTAAAGGAACAAAGTGGTCTAAGAACTAAAAGTGAAAATAGAAAGAATAAAAAAATCACAAAGGGAGGGGGCAACCCTAGAGATGAACAACTTAGGAAAGAGATCAGGAGCTACAGATACGAGAATCAGCAACAGACTAGAAGAGATTGAAGAAAGAATCTCTGCTTAGAAGATACCATAGAGGATATTAGCACATCATTCAAAAACAAAACAAAACAAAAACAAAAACAACAGCAACAACAAAACAAAACAAAACAAAAAAGTGTAAGAAGCTCCTAAGCCAAAATATACAGGTAATTCAAGGCACTATATAATTGGACATAAAACAAGCCTCAACAGATAGAAGAAGGCCAGAATAATCCCATGCATTCTATCAGATCACCACGGACTAAGGCTAGACTTCAATAACAGAAATAACAGAAAGCCCACATACTTGTGGAAACTGAACAACTTTGTAAAAAAAGAAATAAATCAAAAATTTTATGGAATTCAGTGAAAATGAAGATACATTATACTCAAACCTATAGGACACAATGAAAGCAGTGTCCTATAGAAAACTCATAGCATTAAGTGCTTTCTTAAAGAAATTGGAAAGATCTTATATAGGCAATTTAACAGCATGCCTAAAGCACTAGAATGGAAAGAAGCAAGCACACTCAAGAGTAGCAGAAGGTTGAGAATTCTTTGTTTAGCTCTGTACCCCATTTTTAATGGGGTTATTTGAATTTCTGCAGTTCAGCTACTTGAGCTCTTTGTAAATATTGGATATTAGCCTCCTATCAGATTTAGGATTGGTAAAAATCCTTTCCCAATCCATTGGTGGCCTTTTTGTCTTATTGACAGTATCTTTTGCTTTACAGAAGCTTTGCAATTTTATAAGGTCCCATTTGTCGATTTGTGATCTTATAGCACAGGCCATTGGTGTTCTGTTGAGGAATTTTACCCCTGTGCCCAAATCTTCAAGGCAAAAGGGGTGAAAGAGGGGATACTTAAAGTCACAGAGACCAAATTACACCTCCAGAAACTAGGTGAATCTGAACTCGAAACATGTTCCTCTTTCCTTACCTAGTTAAGCGTAAGATCTGCATGTTGACCGCCAGTTGTGCCAGCACCATTTATTGAAAATGCTGTCTTTTTTCCACTGGATAGTTTTAGCTCCCTTGTTGAAGATAAGGTGATTGCTGAAGGGACCCTGATATAACTGTCTCCTGGCAGGCTTTGACAGTCCCTGACAAATACAGAAGTGGATGCTCACAACCATCTATAGGGCAGAACACAGGGTCCCTAATGTAGGAGCTAGAGAGTAGCCAAGAGCTGTAGGGGTCTGCGACCCTATAGATGGAACAACAATATGAACTAATCAGAACCCCCAGAGCTCATGTCTCTAGCTGCATATGTATTAGAAGATGGCCTAGTTGGCCATTATTCGGGAGGAAAGGCCTCTGGTCTAGCAATGTTTATATGCCCCAGTACAGGGGAATGCCAGGGCCAAATAGTGGGAGGGGGAGGGTAGGGGAGCAGGGCGGGGGGTGGGTATTGGGGACTTTTGGGGTAACACTTGAAATGTAAATGAAGAATTTCTCTTTAAAAAGAAAGAGTAGCAGAAGGCAGGAAATAATCAATCTCATGGCTGAAATCAACCAAATAGAAACAAAGAGAACAATACAAAAAAATCAAGAAAACCAGGAGCTGGTTCTTTGAGAAAATCAACAGATAGAGAAACCCTTAGGTAAACTAACTAAAGGGCACAGAGACAGTATCCAAATTAACAAAATCAGAAAGGAAAAGGAAGACATAACAACATACACTGAGTAAATTCAAAAATTATCAGAACCTACTACATATTTAAGGGGATGTTATGGCAGCAGAACCTTGAAACATCTGTTCATATTGCATGTACAGTCAGTGACAGGGCCAGTCATGGGAAAAAGACAGGGGTAACAGAAGAGAAGAGATGAGATGAGAGATGACAGAATGTGGAGGAGGGGGTTAGATATGAGAATTACTGACTGGTTCTCAGCTCATATTATTCAGTCTGGAACCCAAAGACTGGTATTGTGGAATATTATTGCTCATATCCAAAGTGGATCTTCCTACTTTAAGTAAAATAATCTAGTCAGTCCCTCATAGATATGCACAGATCCTTGCCACTTCATCTGTTTTGCCACTTTCATAATATTCACATCTCTCATTCTGAGAAATAAAATTAGTTCTTTATGCTTTCTTCCAACACAGACAAGTCAATCACCAAACCCCAGTGGATACTAATTCTAAAACACTTCCTCAATTTCTGCTCATCTAACCATCTTCCTAGCCATTACTCTGATTCAAGGTTTTGCCCTCCAAACATTATGCCAGCTTTTGTTGTGTTATCCAAGTCTCTCCATACTTTTCAGAGAAAAACCTTTAATAACACCAAGAAAGATACTGAAACTTACCTTTACTTTCACATCCCAGGTTGTTCTGGTTACACTGTTACTCTAAACTATGAAAGCCTCTGTCAGTACTCAGTGGTAATAACAGTCACACCGTGTTGTGTCCCCTTATGAAGTTGTCTGTTCCATAGGTCATAAGTTCTACAAGAATAAGGTACTCCAGAACACTTGGATTCTAGCCCAGACTGGACTTCCCTATTATAAAGGAATTTATCACACTCTTTAATTTTATAGCAATTCCTGATCCTGGGCACATATCAATACTCTCATTAATATACTACTTTTATGCTAGAACATTTATGACTCTAAATGAAAATTCCCCAAGGGATAGTATCTCAACAGGCTTTATTCTCCTAGTAAGATTGTGAAATTTCTTCTTGAATTAAAGACATCAGCTTATATTCTCTCAATCTCAAGTGAACACTAGTGGTGAGATTTTAAAGCATTTTAAAATTATTTTAAACATGCCTTATGGAATGGGTATGACTTGGGTTCCCTTAGCAGATAGCATATAAGATGAATTTCTTGTGCGAATTTTCATAGTTCTTTTCTTCACACCTTATATGTTCTCTTCGTGATTGGAAATTCCAGTTTTATTCAGGCTGAGATAATGAGAAATAAGATGAAGAATCAGATGTTTCCCTTTGTGTATATTTATTTGTATGTTAGTTTATATCATGATAGGTTAATGACTATTATTAGCAATGAGAAAAATAGTGACATTTGTGATTCCATGGAGCAGAAGTTCATTCACAGCTCTGTTGCAAAAAAGAGGGTCTGTTGTTATACCAGTACCATGCAGTTTTTATCACAATTGCTCTGTAGTAGAGCTTGAGGTCAGGCATGGTGATTCCAGACAGGTAGACCAATGGAATAGAATTGAAGACCCAGAAATGAACCCACACACCTTTGGTCACCTTATCTTTGACAAGGGAGCTAAAACTATCCAGTGGAAAAAAGACAGCATTTTCAACAAATGGTGCTGGCACAACTGGCGGTCAACATGTAGAAGAAGAATGCGAATTGATCCATTCCTTTCTCCTTGTACAAAGCTCAAGTCTAAATGTGTCAAAGACCTCCACATTAAACCAGAGACACTGAAATTCATAGGGGAAAAAGTGGGGAAAACCCTTGAAGATATGGGCACAGGGGTAAAATTCCTAAACAGAACACCAATGGCCTGTGCTATAAGATCACAAATTGACAGATGGGACCTTATAAAATTGCAAAGCTTCTGTAAAGCAAAAGATACTGTCAACAGGACAAAAAGGCCACCAACGGATTGGGAAAGGATTTTTACCAATCCTAAATCTGATAGGAGGCTAATATCCAATATTTACAAAGAGCTCAAGAAGCTGAACTGCAGAAATTCAAATAACCCCATTAAAAATGGGGTACAGAGCTAAACAAAGAATTCTCAACTGAAGAATGCCAAAGGGCTAAGAAGCACCTTAAAAAATGTTTGAAATCCTTAATCATCAGAGAAATGCAAATCAAAACAACCCTGAGATTCCACCTCACACCAGTCAGAATGGCTAAGATCAAAAACTCAGGTGATGGCAGATGCTGGCGAGGATGTGGAGAAAAAGGAACACTCCTTCATTGCTGGTGGGATTGCAAACTGGAACAACCACTCTGGAAATCAGTCTGGCAGTTTCTCAGAAAACTGGACATAGTACTACTGAAAAATCCAGCAATACCTCTACTGGGCACTTACCCAGAAGATATTCCAACTGGTAACAAGGACACATGCTCCACTATGTTCATAGCAGCCTTATTTATTATAGCCAGACGCTGGAAAGAACCCAGATGTCCCTCAACAGAGGAATGGATACAGAAAATGTGGTGCATTTACACAATGGAGTACTACTCAGCTATTAAAAACAATGAATTTATGAAATTCTTGAGCAAATGGATGTATCTGGAGGATATCATCCTGAGTGAGGTAACTCAATCACAAAAGAAGTCACTTAATATGCACTCACTGTTAAGCAGATATTAGCCCAGGAACCTAGAATACCCAAGATACAATTTCTAAAACACAAGAAAAATCAAGAAAGTCCAAAGCGTGGATATTTCATTCCTCCCTAGAATAGGGATTAAAATATACATGGAATGAGATACAGAAACAAAGTTTGGAGCTAAAATGAAAGGATGGACCATCCAGAGAGTGCCCCACCTGGGTGGTCCATCACATAATCAGCCACCAAATGCAGACACTACTGCATACACCAGCAAGATATTGCTGTAAGGACCCTGATATAGCTTTCTCCTGTGAGGCTTTGACAGTCCCTGACAAATACAGAAGTGGATGCTAACAATCATCTATAGGGCAGAACATAGGGTCCCCAACGTAGGAGCCAGAGAGAGAACCCAAGAGCTGTAGGGGTCTGCAACCCTATAGATGGAACAACAATATGAACTAATCAGAACCCCCAGAGCTCACGT
>LR753483.1:196779-215625 GCA_902729485.2 Mus minutoides | reverse complement strand
AAAAAAAAAAAAAAAAAGAAGTTGGCCTTGTTGCCCATTACTGGGGAAGAAACGCCCTAGGTCTAGCAATGTTTGTAAGCCCCAGTACAGGGGAATGCCAGGGCCAAGTAATGGGGGTGATGGGTTGGGGAGCAGGGCGGGGGGAGGGTATAGGGGACTTTTGGGATAGCACTTGTAATGTAAATGAAGAAATTATCTAATTAAAAAAAAAGATGAAAAAAAAGAGGGTCATTGTTTGTTCACATGAAATCTCATTTCTGTTGCAAATAGTAAAATTAATGACATAGGCTCTGTTATGAAAACAGTGAAGATAAATGCAAGATTCCTTGCAGAAATCAAAACAAATGTTCATTTTTAATTATGACTACTGATACATTTGGCATAGAACCTTGTGCAAGAAATATAAACTTAGAGCTGGGCACAGTATCACATGGCTTTATTCCCAATATCCAGGAAGCTGGGAATATAAGTTCAAGGCAAGTCTGGGCTAAGTAGAAAGTGACAGGTTAACCTGGCAATAGAATGATATGCTTTCTTAAAAGTTAATTAAAAAGGAAATAAAAACTTAACCACAAATATGTATATATTTTAATTATTGGTGAAACAGTACACTTTGGGTTTACTTGGAAATATGTCCTAGGGCTAGGGACAGGAGGGAAGAAAGAATGAGGATGTGGAAGAAATAAGACAAAGCCCTAGTTGATAGTTGTTGACACAAAATGAAAATGAACACAGTAATAGTTTTTATGTTCTAACATCTACATGTTAGCAAATTGCCATGATACAATTATTTTCACCAACAAAGAACACTGACATATAAAAGTTGAAACTCTCTGACTGTGATGAAGCTTAAGCTTGAGAACATGCTGTTGGACATCTCTCTTCTAGGATACTATGGAAGGACTCCTGACATGTCTCAAATGCTTTGTATGATTTTAAAAAATGAGATAATTTAGACAAAGTTTGACCCCATTTCAATTCCTTTTGTAGTATGAGTATTTTGTGATAACCTAGGCTTTGGGGAGGAGTGGATCTGGCTGAGGTCAAAGAGAGTTCAGGATGTACACAGTGTCATTTGCCTTTACTTGCAAGTGAAAGATATAAGTTTAAAATTCCTAGCAAGGACGTACAATTTGACATCGCTAAATTAATATTTTAAAAATAGGCCCATCATATATGTTATCATTAGTTATTTTGTCCAGTGTGAGAAGTGAGAAACAAAAAATCTGGAAATACTACCCATTTGTGAGAAGATACCTTGTGCTATGATCCAAAGCATAGGACCAGAAATGCTACTGATACATAAATATGCCCCAGGATAATTGCTGATGATGTTTGTAGATAGTAAGAGCAAACAAGATTTAAAGTGTATGAGGCCAGAATCTAGTTTATAGAGAATTTTTCTAGTTATTAGTATTGTAGAATTACATGTATTAGATTAGTTCACAATAATACCTGATAAAGTTACAATCATCTCCACTAAAAACATACTTAATAATGATTCAAGTATGACAATAAACACATCATATTTTTTCAGGTTCATGAAAATCAAGAGAACAGAGTTAACCTATATGCTATATTTATAGGGCATACACATCTACTGCCATAATTTTGAGTGTGACTGTGTAGCTGCTTAAATAGTTATAGATTGCTAGCCTATCTAGTGTACTTTTGCCCTGACATGATGGAGAATTTCATACATACAAAAGTTATATAAAGCAAAATGACCCAAACATACACAACACAGAGTAGATTGAACTAACCATAAGTGTTAGTAGCATTCCAGCATTAGTAAGTCGATGAAAAATGTTGCAGTCTAGCAAATACTCCTATGAACTGAAAGATTTTTGGAAGCTGTCTTCATGAATGTCTTAAAATGTGTAATGTGCTCCTTGAGGATAAAATTTAAAATAAAATAAAATTAAATGTGTTTCTAGGTTTGAAACCAATGTTTCTTACAACTTCAAATTTCAGCCCTTTGTGGTTTCAAAGATTTAAAAAAATGTTGTTTTCTTTTAATAGAGTTTCTCCAGAGAACTGAAGTGTAGCCAAATCCCTCAACATAGGGGAAAAAAAAATCACTTAACAGCAAAAAGCAGCTTCATCCTTTTTCACTTCATCACTTTCACTTCCAAATATGGAATAGAAGCATCTGGAAAGTAATATTCAGCAGGTTTGGCTTATGCTGGCCTTTATAATATATGCTTCTTAAAGTTCTTATATGTATGTGTGTATGTATGTATGTATGTATGTATGTATGTATGTATGTATGTATGTATAATTTCTCTATTTATCTAACCATCTTTATATCTTTTGGATTTTTTTTTTGCTTTCAAGTAGAAAATATTATTGTATCTTGCTTAAGTTTTCTTTCTCTCCTCCAAGACATTGTTCATCATTTTGGCCAAGCTTCTGTTTACCCAGAGCATTCTGGCAGTATGTTTTGTTTTTGAAACAAAATCAAAACACATTAACACATAATCAGTGGTGTGTATAATGTGTAAGGGTGAATACAATTACATGACCCATTTATAGCTTCCATAGCTAAATACATAGTGCCAGTTGTTTGTTGATTTGTAAGTGGTTATGCCTCTGATTAAATTGTCTCTATTTGCTATGCCTATAATAGCAGAGAAGTCTTTTCTCGTTCCCAAATTCTCTAGAATACTGTTATATGTAGTTTCACAAAGTCAGAGTTCCTAAACTGTTTAGGAAATTTCTTATAAATCTTGTTCTTATGAGATCATTTAAATGCAGCTAGATTCAATACATTAAGGTAGGCATTAATATTTAAAATGCCAAGGGATACCAAAGACATAAGGTAAGCAAAGTTGATATAGTATAGAAGATGTTCCTATGACATCCAAACTTTCAGGAAATCTGCTCAATTCATACTGTGACTCTATACTTGATGCTTCAGAATTCAATTACATCACCTTTAACCAAGCATAAGGAAAATGTATATGAAGATATGTGTGGGGGAGTGGTAAGAATTATGCATTAGAGTGCAAGATATACACATGTGGAACAAAATCAGTGATATGGCCTGTTTACATCAAGAGGAGGTCAAGACATTTATCAAATTGTTCCCACACTGACAAGAAAACATAATTTGATGAGATAATAGTACTGTTTCTGATAACATTCATTTGGGCCTGCTATGGCATGGAAGGTCCCTAATAACCTAAAATAGTCTCCAATCCCAAGATGATTCTTTAATCTAGATTGAATCAAGGTCAAATGTAAAACTCAATTTGGGGAGCTGGAGAGATGGCTCAGCGGTTAAGAGCACTGACTGCTCTTCCAGAGGTTCTGAGTTCAATTCCCAGCAACCACATGGTGGCTCACAACCATCTGTAATGAGATCTAATACCTTCTTCTGTTATGTCTGAAGATAGTTACAGTGTACTCATATATCTCATATATGTATAAGTCAAAAATATTTTTTAAAAAATATTTTTTTTAAAAAAAGAAAAGCTCAATTTGGAGGAAGGAAAATGGGGGAGCAGGTTCAGATATGGGACAAGACAGGAGAGAAGTCCTGAGGGCCAGGAGAATGAATAGAAACATGTAGCAGTAGGGGATGGTGAACTAGGGGAACCACTAAAAAGTCCCAGATGTTAGGGATGTGAGAGGCTCCTAAGACCCAATGGGGATGACATTAGCCAAAATAACCAACAGAGGGGATATAGAACCTACAGAGACCACTCCTAGTAGATAGGTGCCCCCATTTCAGGGAAGGGGCCACTCATCCATCTCAAACATTTTAACCCACAATTGTTCTTATCTAAAAGAAACAGAGGGACAAAATATGGAGCATAGACTGAAGGAAAGGTCATCCAGACACTGCCCCACCTTAGGATCCATCCCATCCACAGACACCAAACCAGACACTATTGCTGATGCCAAGAAGTGCTTGCAGACAGGAGCCTAGTATGGCTGACCTCTGAGAGGTTCTGTCAGCACCTGACTAAGACAGATGCATATGCTCACAACCAACCATTGGGCTGAGCCCAGGGACCCCAAAGGAAGAGATAGGGAAGGACTGAAAAAGCTGAAGGGGATTACAACCCCATAGGAACAACAACAAAGTCAACTAACAGGATGCCTCAGAGCTCCTAGGGTCTAAACCACCAACCAAAGATGTCTATGGTTCCCACTATATATTTAGCAGAGAATGGCCTTATCTGGCATCAGTGGGAGGGAAGGCACTTGATCATGTAGAGGCTTGTTTCTCCAGCAAAGGGGACTGCTAGAGGGGTGAGGTAGGAGTGGGTGGATGGGTGGGGGAGAACTCTCTTAGAGGCAAAGTAAATGGAGGAACCCTTACTTTACCTATATGCAGTGACTTGAACTGCGAACTACCCAGAAGATACAGTATTTTAACATTCCTTAACTATATATTTCCTAAGGGCTACCAGCATGGATTATTCCCCCCCCCCCTGTAGTTTTATTTCTTGGGATAAAAGATCATAAAATAGATATTTCTGTGCAAAATGTCTGTAGTGCCCAGGCACCAACTTAGGAACTATGACCTTAGTATAGGGCTTCTTGACCTGGACACTACTGACATTTTGGACATTAAGATTCCTTGGTGAGGGGGCTGTCTGGTGCTTTGCATTATTTTATTTTTATTAGATATTTTCTTCATTTACATTTCAAATGATATCCCCAAAGCCCCCTATACCCCCCCACACACACCCCAAGCTACCCATTCCCAATTCCTGGCCCTGGCATTCCCCTGCTGGCCCTGGCATTCCCCTGTACTGGGGCATATGAGCTTCACAAGACCAAGGGCCTCTCCTCCCATTGTTGGCCAACTAGGCCATCCTCTGCTACACATGCAACTAGAGACATAGCTCAGGGGGAGGGGGTACTGGTTAATTCATATTGTTGTATTCTTTTCTATAAGATTTTTTTTTTTTTTTTTGCTCTACTCACTAGGTAATCCTCAAGATGTGATAGCCAAAGCTATCTCTAGTCATTACTATGTTCCATGGGAATCTAAATCACCCTGAGCTAAGAAATCCTGGATGTGTCTTTTAACAGCAGGCAACACCGCCCACAACAGCAGCTTCTCTGTGAACAATGGACATTCCACAAGGACTGTATATAATATTAGTGGAAGTCCAGATGCTGAGGCTCTCTCTTGGGTACAATATATTTATGGTGGGTGTTTTACTATCTATGCTAGATGGTCTGTCTACCTAACAAAATATCTCTGCAGTTGAGATTTGGTGTATGGACCTAATTTCCCCCCAAATTAATAGCTCAGACTTTAAAAATGCTTCTAATGGTGTACATGGTCATTGAATAAAAAGATCATAGTTAATAATCATTTGTTTATTATTTTTTGGAAACTCTGACCAGCAGTGAAGTATGAGGATTTCTAGAAATCACCAGGGTACAGTGGAAGTTGCCAATAAAAATGTAAAATAATACAGATGTTGTTATGAAGCAGAAACATGTTATGTTTTAAATAAATCAGTATCCTTAACTATTAGCAAGAGAACTCAAGTTTTTTAAAATAACAATGGTATTATAATTTTATTATCTTTTTCCTACACATCTGGAATTTTGAAAACTTCTTAAATAAAAAAAGCTATTAGATTATTTAGGTTCCCCTTGAGTTCAATAGTAGTATTGAAAATATATGGTTAAGTTCTGTCTCAATATCTTCTCTTTTATGGATTTTTCTTAATTATTTGAAATAATTTATCTCAGTTAGTACTTGACAGATTTCAGCAAAAATCCAGAAAGAAAGAGAGAGAAAGAGAGGGACTTTGCTTTAAAAATCATACATTACTTTTATTATATCAATACAAAATATTTTAAAATATAAACAGGTATCAAAAATACTTGTGTTTTATATCGTGATGCAATTTTCTAGGCCATTTATTTTGCTGTACACATGCTTATGGTACTATCACATTGTTACCATATATTGATCAGTGAAAAGAGGGAAGAAGTTGTTGGGTTTTCCTCTTCCTTTGTCTATTTTTAAAAAGATTACCATCTATGTAAATATCACTCTTGCCATATGAATTAGCTTCTATTTAAGATATAACATTCATTTTAGTCTTTCGGGACCCTTTGAGGTGAATTTTTTTTTTTTTTACAGAGTGGTAATCATTCCATGTTTTCTTAGTTTGTGCCATATGGAACATGCATGTGAATAATCCTTTCATGAAATAACAGTGTCATCTGACCTCCTAGTTCCCTTGGTCCGTATTTCTCTTGGGATATATTTATTCTGGCCATAAGGTTTGGTGGCAAGAAAAAGGAAGAGTCAATCTGGAAGGACTGGATAAATGGCACAGATATAGAAGTCCTGGAAAGTCCGGCTGTACAGGGCTTAGACTCTGTGTGATGGCAAATGAAAAGAAAATATCACAAGAAACCTTAAGTTTTTGAACATGGGTATCATAAGTGATATAGGTTGAGTTGGTATTTTTGGGTTAAGTCAACTAGCAAAAGGGAAACAGTGTGTCATTTTGTGGGAAAGTTGGATTATGTGTGTACAAGGAATTTATAAATTTTAAACATTCTCAAAAAGTTGGTCAAAGTTTAAAGCAGGATAAGTAGTGAAATGACTATAAAAGCATGAATATTTAAAAAAAATGAAGTCTCAAAATGGTGCTGAAATATTTACCTTCATTTAGAAGTTTGAGGAGAAAATGGAGAATAAAGCATAAATAGACCAACAGGAAGTAAAAACAAACCTGTTCTGGAAAACTTCTGGAAGGGAAAATTCATCTGTTAGGAGAAAATATGACAGAGCTGAGAAGGAAAGGCATGATAGAGAGGGTTAGGTACACAGGTCTTTTTCTGTTGACCATTGACCAAAAAAGTCAGGTACTTGAGTAGATATAAAGTGAAAATATGTGAGCTTAAGATGGAATTTAAAACTCAAGTACAAGGAGAGAAGTTGAGTCTTCCAAATTGACTTACTACTAGGATCCTTGCTTTCATCATTCTAGCTTTCACCTCAAGAGTATCTGTCTAAATGGCTCCTTCAATGATATTTTTTTAAATGTATCACATTTCTCATTCCTGGTCTACATCTGTAGCTCTTCAAGCCAGTGGAGTCAATTATTTGAGTTTACAACTTGTACCCATAGCACCTGGTTAGTTCCCACTGACTTTTTGATGGACTATGGCAGGGAATATAAACCAAACTGTGTAATCATTTAACAATCATAGCAAAGTCAGTCTCCCTTTTGTTCACCTGAAATTATAGCAAATATTAAAACTACCCAATTATGCTTATTACATATCAAGGAATTCCAAAATAAAATCAGACATTTGGGAAAATCCACATAGTATGCACCTGATTCATTCCTTTGTAAGATTCAAGGCATATTTTAAGCATACCAACTTCTTTAGTTAGTCTTATTTATATCTCAGCTTCTATACTGGCAATAAGAACATGAACTTGTACTCAGCTGTGAAAAGCTAAGTAACTTAGACATGCAGAGCTTAATTTCTGCTTTTATAGCTCCAATTTCCTCAGATGGTATTTTCCAGTTTCATCATAAGACCTTGACATGTTATCTTTCTCTTCAAATTTTTATTTGTTTTAAGAATGAATAATTGACATTCCTTGTGTTATTTTCTATGGTACATACATACAGTTGTACAAAAAAAATACAACATCAATTAATTTTGTATGAGTCAGGTGTCTGAAAATAAAAAAATTCTCCTGTTACCTATTCATATTTCATGCTAACAACTAAGAATGGGTCCTACTTTCCTAATGTACCCTATGATGAGCAAGTAGGGTCATCATGTACTTTTCTTCAGTAATACATCTCTAATGCTTATTAATATTTTATATGAAGTCAGTTTGTGGAGTTAAATTTCTAAAGCCAGCTGGTAAGATCTGACAGTTGCAATGCATTTAAGGTAAAAGTTGAAAATGAGCAATTCAAATACATCATAAATTATTTCTATGTAAACTTTTAGTTGAAACTTGTTTTCATTTGCAGAGAAAGAAACAAAAATATTAGATGAGGTAAATTTAAGTATGGTTATGTGAAATATAAACTTGTTTCGTGGGGGGGAGCTTATAGGGGATTTTTGGAGAGGAAACTAGTTAGGGACTAGCATTTGAAACGTAAATGAAGAAAATATCTAATAAAAATAAATAAATACTAGGGTATAGAATTGTCTCCATAAAGCACTCCTGTAAAAGAGATTCTCTTGTTGTTAGCTATCAGGTGCTCTGAGGTATGAAGCTGAGGACTTCAAGCCTAGAAAAGATACTGGTTTTGTTCTAGACAGCGATTCTATCTCCAGAAATGTGGTCTGGTTGCTGAGTCAGAGGGATAAGCACAGGAATGATAATTATTTATGGTGGTAGATGATAAGCCCTTATAGAAGAACCCCTCCTTGACATTAGTTGTGGATATGTGGGAAATGTCACCCATCTCATTCAGGCACAATATTGCCAAGAACCAATGGGTGGCTTATTACCCATTATTATGGATATCATAAGAAAGCTTCCAACGGTGTTGGTAGAAAACTTGTATTGTAAGGATGATTTCCATGATGAAAATTGTGAGATCAGTTGAGTAATATTGTTCTTTCTTGGTTGTGGGATTTGGTGTGATATATTTATTCTTTCTCTGTAAGGTAGTTCAATTACATTGAATCTACAATGATAACTCCTAGTGCAAAGGGCTTGGAAAGGATGGCACTTACAACTTGTAGTTGGTACCAAACACCAGCTCTATAGTTCTAAAGACTTTATTTTCAGGGTTGTGATTTACATTCTTCAGAAGAATATAGACTTTGGAGCCAGAGAACCTACGTTCACTTCTGAGTTCTTGACCCTTCTGTGGTTTTAGGTTCCTTGTTTATAATATTTATTTATATATTTATCTATAATGTTTATAATAAACTCCTTGGATGATAATATTTTCATCATTACTTGAGGACTAAATGAGTTAATGAACATTTACTTTTTTCAAATTAGAGAAACCTTATCTGGACTATTGAATTCTTTGTAATTAGTTACATACAGGGCCATTGTAAAAATGCAAATTCTAAGCCTGGTATGATAACAAAAATATTGCCATGAGTTTGAGGCCAGCCTATAAAATATAGTGATTTCCAGACCAGTATGGGCTACCAAATGAGGTATTCTTTCAACACTGCCCTCCTAGAAAAGTATAAATTATGAGGTGCTTCCCCAGATCTTTAAATTTTTTGTTATTCTGTCATATATTATATCATAACTGCAATTGCAGTTTCCCCTTGTTTGACTCCTCCATGTCCCTACCCCAACTTTTCTTTTCCTCAGATCTAATTCACTGTTTGCAATAAAGAATCAAGCAAACAAGCAAGCAAATAAGGAGGCCTCCCCAGAATATCTACCAAACATGGCATTATAAGTTGACAATAAAAGTAAGTACAAACCCTCATAATCAAGAGTGGAGAAGACAAGCCATTAGAAGTAAAAGGGTTCCAAAAGCAGGCAAAAGAGTCAAAGACAGACCTTGTTCCCAGGTTTAGGAGTTCCACAAGATCAAAGTATACAACTATAACATATATGCAGAGGTCCTTGGTCAGACCCATGCAGCCCTCCTTAGTTTTGTGAGACCTTTTACATTTTTAAGGGAAGATCTAGAAGTACCTTTTTCTAATAAATCTTCCAGGACATTTAATTAGCCAAAGTCATATTTTAGAATTAAATTTGCCATGTTTCTTATTCCCAAGAGATGTGAGGCCATAACTAAATTATTTTCTTAAGGGAAAAAAATGATCTGTTCAATTAATTGTACAAAGCTTGCTTACTTAGTTCAAATCTTCTTTGGAATAGGCAAAGCTCTAAGTCAGCCTTTCAGGAAGCCATTTTTTCAAGCAACATTTCCTTGAAACACTTTCGTGGATGCAAAGGCATCATCCATGAAGTTTGGAAACTGCTCTTATACTACTTTTGACGTGTACTTTACTAAACAGTGAGAATTTGCATTGGGTCATCAAATACCTATCATATAATATCTAATGGAAGTGAAGTTATTCTAAGTGTCAAGATTCTCTAAGCAGAGTCCTCATTTTCTAGAGAAAAAAAATGGACATGCAATTGCTAAAAGTTCATGAGCATGTGAGAAACGAATAGTGGTGCATCTTAATAATGTGTTTTATGTTTAGTTAAAACAACAAATGAACTGGTCTTTGATAAATTACTTCAGTAGAGAAATAATGCAAAATAATTTATTTGAAGTGAAACCAAAATTTTATTCTGTGCTGTCACTCATATGTTTATAGATTGCCCTGTTTTGTTTTGTTAGTATGTTTACCACAGGAGATGTTAATGATGTACTTTTATTAGAGAATATGCTAATGAAAATGCCTTCACACTAGTCATTCTTTTTATTTTGGTGGTGGTAGGAAGAAGGGTTCTGGATGATCTTGTTGGTGATTGCGTAGATTTTATCCATTATCTTAAACTAAATCAAAGTTAATTGATACATCAATGATTTCATTAGCACTTGTCTCTCAGCTATGAACACATGTGGTCATCTTAGCCTGACCAAGAGATTAGCTGCTTGTTCCCTCTCTCTCTTCCTCTCCCCCTCCCCTCCCCTCCCCCTCTCCCTCTCTCGCCCTTTCCCTCTCCTTCTCCCTCCCCTCTCCCCCTCTCCCCCTTTCTCCCTCTCCCTCTCTCCCTTTCTCATTTTCTCCTCCTGGCCCTTGTCATCATCATCATCATAGTCCTCCTCATCGTAGTCCTCCTCCTCCTCCTCCTTCTTTTTTTTTTTTTTGTTATCCTGGGGTTTGGTTTTTTTTGTTTTATGCACAAATAATAGAAACTTCCTCTTCCTCTTTCTCTATTACTATTATTATTATTGTTGTTGTTGTTGTTGTTGTTCTTGTTGGTGCAGATGTGTATTGCTGGAGAAACATAATGATATATATGTTTGAAGATCACCAAACAATTTGGACAATGTGGAGGAGTTGTTTCTCTTTTCACCATAACATCTGGGGATTTAATTCAGGTCACCATGTGTTTTTATCAAGTGTTTTTACCCATTGAGCATTTTCAATGGCCTTTCTTCTTTTTAATGTAGAAAAACATGTGTGGCAGATTATAGTTTCTAAAACTTGCTACTGCACTTTATTCAGTCCCAAAAGTTGCACCAGAATCACACCATGCTCCCATCAAGAGATAGAATCCATATCTCCTGACTCGAACTTTTGTGGTACTTTGGGGCTCAGTACCATTAGAATTCAGTGTAAAGTGATTGTCCTTTGGTTGGATCTCTATTTCAGGGACATGAATTACTGATAACTAGGAAACCTCAGCCATGTGAGGAGAACAGATATGCTGTGACTGATACCGCTAGCTGACCAACAACCAGGATCAACTATCAATAGTATTACTGAGCTATTCTCTAAATATTTTCTTAGTTCATTATTCCAGTTCTTCTTGCTAGTTTTATGTCAACTTGACGCAAGCTAGAGTCATCAGAAAGGAGGGAACCTCAATTGAGAAAATACTTTCAAAAGACCCATCTGTAAAGTGTATTCTTAATTAGTGATTGAAGGGAAATGCCCATGTTTCTTTGGTAACAGTATTTCACCACAGCAATAGTAACCCTAAGATACCAGACCTTAGCCTTTGAGTAGTCCTGAGTTTCTGAGACATTGTTAAATGTGCAATATGTAATTCTTGTCTGATTATAAAATGCAATGACCCTTATACTTTGTTCTGATACGCCTATAAGCATATCTTCAAAGTATTTAGCCATTAATCTATTATTATTTATCAGTGAGCTAATTAACATATTAGTCCATTTTTACTAACTTCAACTATTTTATTATTTTCTATTCAATAATTTATATATTTGTTTTGCTCCATTAATCTGTTTGCCAAAATGATTTAGTTTTCGTTGTTATAAATTGAATATATTGTATAATACTTGTAAGAAAAAGTTTGTGTTTATATTTTATAGAGCTTAGTTTTTTCTCAAGTGTATTCTTACAAGTAGATGTTGAATTCATTTGTTTGAGTTTCCCCCTTAGGTTGGCTTTGTCTTCCCTATAAATAGTTAAGAATGGCAGAAAGAACATAAAAATACATGGGTCCTCTTTCTTCAAGGTGTTTGCTTCAGGAAAAAAAATAATAATGCTTTAAAAAGATAGAAATATACTGGCTCATCCTACAATCTCAATATTCAGAAGCTGAAGCAGGGTAATTACTGTGATTTTGAGGCCACCCTGGGCTACGTAGTGAACTCTAGGACTGTATAATGATGCCTAGTATAAAAAGATTAATATAAATATACAAAGACAAAGCAGGAGATAGCAGATGAGAATCACAAAATGATTTTAGAAATGGGATTATGAGAAAGGAATAGGAAACTATCTTAAAGGGCATTTTACATGAAATCAGGAAGACAGCTATTGGGAGAGAGGAGGAGGACTGGCAGGAGGGGTATAGGAGGATTAGGAAGGAAGAACAATAAAAAGTATGTTTCTGCTCCACGATGTTCATAGCAGCCTTATTTATAATAGCCAGAAGATGGAAAGAACCCAGATGTCCCTCAACAGAGGAATGAATACAGAAAATGTGGTACATTTACACAATGTAATACTACTCTGCTATTAAAAACAATGAATTTCTGAAATTCATAGGCAAATGGATGTATCTGGAGGATATCATCCTTATTGAGGTAAACCAATCACAAAAGAAGTCACTAGATTTACACTCACTGATGAATGGATATTAGCCCAGAATCTTAGAATACTCAAGATACAATTTGCAAAATACAAGAAAATCAAGAAGAAGGAATGGAAGAAGCGTGGATACTTCATTCCTCTTTAGAATAGGGAACAAAATACCCATGAAAGGAGTTACAGAGACAAAGTTTGGAGCTAAGATGAAAGGATGGACAATCCAGAGACTACCCCACCCGGGGATCCTTCCCATAATCAGTCACCAAACTCAGACACTATTGCATAGGACAGCAAGAGTTTGCTGAAGGGACCCTGATATAATTGTCTCATATGAGGCTATGCCACTGCCTGGCAAATACAGAAGTAGATGCTCACAGTTAGCTATAGGATGGAACACAGGGCCCCCAATGGAGAAGCTAGAGAAAGTACACCAGGAGCTGATGGGGTCTGCAACCCTATAGGTGGAACAACAATATGGACTAGCCAGAACCCCCAGAGCTCGTATCTCTAGCTGCAAATGTAACAGAAGATGGCCTAGTCGGCCATCATTGGGAAGAGAGGCCCCTTGGTATTGCAAACTTTATATGCCCCAATATAGGGGAATGCCAGGGCCAAGAAGTGGGAGTGGGTGGGTAGGGAAGCAGGGTGGGGGAAAGGTAGAGGGCACTTTTGGGGTAGCATTTGAAATGTAAATTAAGAAAATATCTAATAAAAATATTAAAAGCAAAAAAGAATGTTTCAAAATGCCATAATGAAAGCCACTACTTTGTAAGTTAACTTAAAGAAAAATGAATAAAATTTCTGAATACTAGGCAAATATATGAGAGTAGGCAAATATATGAGAGTTAAGTGACTTAGCAGGCTGAAGAAAAGTAATTATTCATTTAGAAGTTGGGAAGAAGAAATATCCTATTGTACAGAATATTCTAAAAAGGAGGATTTATTTTTGATTAGGCAGAAGAATTTTACATATTTTAGAATATCTTAGAATTTAGTCCCTCACATCTTCATTCCAAAATGAGGCATGTGAATAGACATTCATCCCCCATTCTATCTGTAGACTGGAAGTCAATTCCATAAACCTTATATGAGCATCTCTAAGTATAGCAGTATTGGGCTTAGCTAAATCAAAGGCATCAAACAAAAGACATGGGGACTAATATGGGGAACTTCTATATAGTTTTTATAGTATCCTCTCTATGACATCTTTAGT
Source organism: Mus minutoides (assembly GCA_902729485.2). Taxonomy (NCBI): domain Eukaryota; kingdom Metazoa; phylum Chordata; class Mammalia; order Rodentia; family Muridae; genus Mus; species Mus minutoides. Next base: position 201,728 of record LR753483.1, on the reverse strand, counting down.
TATCTTTTCTAATATAAAATAGAGGCACCAAACAGAAGACATGGAGATTAATAGGGGGAAATTCTCATATAGTACTTTAGATCTTTAGTCTTTTCTCATATGGCTCAAGAATGTTGTTAGTTAAGAGTTGTACCTTCTATGCATGGTGTCTAAACCATTTTCACTGTAGAATCTGACTTCTAGAATAGATGAGCTAAAGAAAACTCAGACAAGAGGCTTATCACATAACATCTTAAAGAGCATAGTGTTAACAGGTGCTGCCTACACCCAACCGCATGTCATCTCTTTAGTGTTCCACACTTAAGCACCTAAGGACATCTGAAATTTTATAGGAAAAAATCTAATATGAAATGTCATAGAAGTGGGAATAAAACTTCATAGTTAACAGAGAAAATAAGAATCTCAAGTAAGAAATAGAGGTTGCAAAAGAGAAATCTTTGGTGAAGGGCCTATAAAGATGATTCAACATTTAATAGTAGTTGCTAATCTTCTAGAAAATACCAATTCAGGTTCTATATCATGTGGCCCACAACCATATGGAACTCCAGTTCCCAGGGACTCAAAGTTCTCATTAGGACTTCATAAATATCAGACACATATGTGGTGTACATATGTACATGTAGGCACTCACATATATACATAGAATAAAGATAATATATTGAAAAGTATTTAATGAACATAACATTTTTATAAATTGAAATAACACAACGTGCTAGAGGATGTATTGAGCTGACATGGGGAAATTAACGGGAATAAATGAGAAGTGGACCGGACCATATTTCATTGCATACATGTATAGATTTTTCAAAGATTAAAAACTTAGCAAAAAATAGAGCTGCTGTGGTTCTACATGGCTTTAATACCAGCACTCAGGAAGCAGAAGCAGGCAGATTTCTGTGAGTTTGAAGTCTGCCTTGTCCACATAGTGAGTTTCAGGACAGACAGGGCTACACAGAGATTCTGTCTCAAAAATCCAAACCAAAAATTTATTAAAAATTAAAAGAGTGAATCTCTTGTTAGACAGTATAAACGATATTATTTGGAAACAATGGACACATGTAGAATGTAAATTAATTAAAATTCTTATTAATACACAGACAAAGAATATCTAAGGAAGGAAATCACCCATAAAATAATTCTTTAACAGTTTTTTTTCTTTTACTTTTTTTCTTTTCTTTTCTTTTCTTTTCTTTTTTTTTTTTTGGTTTTTTGAGACAGGGTTTCTCTGTATAGCCCTGGCTGTCCTGGAACTCACTTGTAGACCAGGCTGGCCTCGAACCCAGAAATCCGCCTGCCTCTGCCTCCCGAGTGCTGGGATTAAAGGCGTGTGCCACCACGCCCGGCTATTTTTTGTTGTTGTTCTAGAATTTATGAAGAATATGAATGTCTTGAGTGAAAGAAGTTACTATGTAGGACCATGAAAGGCAACCTGGCTTCTGGTTGAGCCAAAGCTTGAAACCCTGGTGACCCCGCAGGGGAAAACTCTGCAAGCAAAGGTAGGCGTTTTGCTACACTACTGGACACCAGGCTCCTAGCATGAGGCCACAGCTTTCCATAGGTTTGTGGCCATTAGTCACATAAGGGCAATGCCCCAAGCCCCTCCACACATAGAGGATGTGACCACAGGTCAAGTAGCCTCAAGACAGATATCCATTTTAATGAGGTACCTAAAGGCTTAGAGGCTTAGCCAATAAACTCCCCTTCCTAGACACTCCTCCCTGCAAAAGGCACTTAACCTCAGGCCTGCCCTGAGAAATTGGGGTACAGTTTTACTCATTGCCACTCTCCACCATGAAAATAAATGTCTTAAAACCATGGACTGTCTCTTTTCATTGGGATCCTCCATGGGGAGCAATGGAGTAGGCCTTTTAGTGTAAAGAGCCAGCCTCTTAGCCTCCCACAGAAAGCCTCTCAGTGCTCCCAGCCATGGCCTCCACCAAGTCAAGCTGCCCAGCAAACAAACCAAGGACTCTCTTTCCTGTGGAACCCAGCTGAATCTCTCTCCTCTTTCCCCCTTTGCATCATGCTAGATCCAGCCTGCAGCCCCACTCCATTCTCAGCTCTTCCGCAGCTCCCAGCAGCACCTGGATGCCCAAGAGTCTGAGAAGCTGATGGCCCCAGCCTCCTTGTAGGCCCCGGGGACCCCGAGCTAGCTTCGGCTGTCCTGGAGACCTCAGACTGCACTCTCCCACCCCCAGAGCAGTGTCCAGCTGCTTTCCGTAGCCAGACACCTGTCCGGTGGGAGTAAGGTAAGTGTAGTCAAAACTCCTGAATCCTACCTCCACCAGTGGTCTGAGCCCTGTAGCAGAGTGGACACTGGACACCCATTAACCCAACATTGCTAGGTGCTAAGAACAATAGATGAAGGAGACAACCTCCAAGGCTAAATACCAAAAGAATTCACAAAGCTGGGGATAGGGAAATGCATTCTATAAACCCTCAGGGGGAAAAACTAGTTTCACGTAAAGCATCAAGCATTAGATAACAGATTTAATATCAATAGTGCAGGCTACTGGAGAGTGAAGTGTTCAGAATTCTGAGAAGATAACAACTTCAAACCAACAATTCCTTATTCAATGTCTAATAAACCCAAAATAGAACACTTTAGGAAGCCATTGGAGGCCAAGTTATATAAACTCTTGTAAACCAGGAAAATAAACATGGGTTTTAGGAACTAGGAATACAACTTCGGAGAAAGGTTGAGTGAATCCCCATGATAGTAGCAAAGAGGGATTCCTGGGTGGTTTCTAGTTACTAGGTATAGTGGCTAAATAGATTCCAATATTCCACTACCTCCCTAAGTATGTGTAGGGCCTGTAAATATGATAGGATAGCTCTTCCATGATTGTGTGGTACAGTAGTGATGAAGAAGTTTTGAGGATAAGTCCTGACATAATTGCCTTTAAGGTGTTTTGGTTTTTGTTGTTGTTGTTGTTTTAGAGTAGATTATCTTTTCTGGCCTGACATAATCAAATCAGTGTGGTGTTTGTTTGTTTGTTTGTTTGTTGCATGTAATTTTAAAAATCATTCTTCCTCCTTTGCCTGGGACCGCAGACCTTGCTCCTGGCTTGGCTCTGAGAACTGCTACCACAGGTCCTACACCTGACTTCTTTGTTCCCCCCACTTAGATCTGCCAATGGCCAGCTAGTTCCTTTCCTGATATCTTCGTTACTAGCTCCATCTGAGACCTTTGAATCTGAGGATAAAAAACACACACTCAGCCCTATTATTTTAGAATTTGCCTGCTAGCACAATTGCTGGGCACAGAATCATCTACCTTAATCTTATCACCCATCAGCTAACTCCCACCAACCTCCTGGGCCCCTGCAACAGGCAGAGGCTGCAGGCCCTGTGTGCTCTGAGGCCTGACATGACTGCTGCTTTCCTCTCCTTCCAATGCATGACTGTAAAAGCCCTTCCTTTTCCTCACCTCCCTTCTTCCCCCTGCTAGCCAGAAGTCTCACTTTTACCCTCTGCCCAACAATTGGCTTCTGCCGTGTTTATTGACCAAATCAAGAACCAATTAGGGAACCATATTTTAGTATCAGCTCCTCCCTCTACATCTCACCTTTTCTATCCAATAAAATATAAAAGAACTCTTCTTTCAGATATAAGTTGAACAAAGCCATAAAAATTAAGTAAATTACACACTATGAGGTACAAATGGCATCCAGTCTGTTAATTTGTCAATTAGACAAAGTACCATATTTCCTAACTGAAAGAATTATGATTCTATCCCTGGTTTATGTTTAGATTTTTACCCTGTAACATCGTGATAGCACTTGAAAACTATGTCATCCACTCTATAAACTCTCCCTTTCCCTTCTCCCTTCTCCCTTCTCCCTTCTCCCTCTCCTTCCCTCTCTCAATGTTAACTTGAATTTGATTATGAGACTAAAACTAGTCTTCAACCCCACCAGAAATCCGAGAATGATTAAACATAGCTTCCAAAACTTAGTCAGATGGTAGAGACAGTTGACGACCTGGATAGTCCCCCAATCTTCAAATCTTGGACCATCTGTTTTTGGCCTTCTGGCCAAGGATCATCTATCTGACAGACTTATAATGCCGAATTATTTGAAGGGCTGCTGACCCTGTCTCAGCAAAGATAGTAATCTTTAAAAATGTGTCCTTCTCTGGACAATATTGTCTGTAGATGAAATGGGCAATTTCTGCCCAGTGGCTACCTTCCCACAATAAGCAACCTTGCCTGGAGATAAAGATATTCAATATCTTTTTTGAACCAAAAAGGGGGTGCTATCTGGAACCGGTTTGTCTCACTGTTAAATAATTAAATAACATTAAATATCACATTCTATAGATTTCTGACATTTTTGAAGAGTATCTGAACTGTTAAACCTTGACTATTCTCAGCTATTTCTAATTGAAATATCTCAAAACACCATTTTATAATTAACTCAGAATCATGAGTTTGTTATCTGGCCCTTAACTCACATTGCTCAATCTTCTGAAAAGAGTTTGTAATAGAAAGACTCGATCAAGCCGGGTGTGGTGGCGCACTCCTTTAATCCCAGCACTTGGGAGGCAGAGGCAGGCAGATTTCTGAGTTCGAGGCCAGCCTGGTCTACAAAGTGAGTTCCAGGACAGCCGTGACTATACAGATAAACCCTGTCTCAAATGAATGGAGAGAAGCTGGAAGCAATCCCATTAAAATCAGGAACTAGACAAGGCTGCCCACTTTCCCCCTACCTATTCAATATAGTACTTGAAGTCCTAGCCAGAGCAATTAGACAACAAAAGGAGATCAAGGGGATACAAATTGGAAAGGAAGAAGTTAAAATATCACTGTTTGCAGATGATATGATAGTATATATTCGGGACCCCAAAAATTCCACCAAAGAACTCCTAAACCTGATAAACAGCTTCAGTGCAGTAGCTGGTTATAAAATTAACTCAAACAAATCAATGGCCTTTCTCTACACAAAGGA
>LR753483.1:185278-196679 GCA_902729485.2 Mus minutoides | reverse complement strand
GTTGAAGAAGATCTCAGAAGATGAAAAGATCTCCCATGCTCATGGATTGGCAGGATTAATATAGTCAAAATGGCTATCCTGCCGAAAGCAATCTACAGATTCAACGCAATCCCCATCAAAATCCCAACTCAATTCTTCACTGAGATAGAAAGGGCAGTTTGCAAATTCATCTGGAATAATAAAAAACCTAGGATAGCAAAAACTATTCTCAACAATAAAAGTACCTTTGGGGGAATCACCATGCCTGATATTAAGCCGTACTACAGAGAAATTGTGATAAAAACTGCATGGTACTGGTACAGCAACAGACAGATAGATCAATGGAATAGAATTGAAGACCCAGAAATGAACCCACACACCTATGGTCACTTGATCTTTGACAAGGGAACCAAAACCATCCAGTGGAAAAAGGACAGCATTTTCAACAAATAGTGCTGGCACAACTGGCGATTATCATGTAGAAGAATGCGAATTGACCCATTCTTATCCCCTTGTACAAAGCTTAAGTCTAAGTGGATCAAAGACCTCCACATAAAACCAGAGACAGTGAAATTTATAGAGGAGAAAGTTGGGAAAACCCTCGAAGATATGGGCTAGGGGAATGATTCCTAAACAGAACAGCAATGGCCTGTGCAGTCAGATCAAGAATTGACAAATGGGACCTTATGAAATTACAAAGCTTCTGTAAGGCAAAAGACACGGTCAGCAAGACAAAAAGGCCACCAACAGATTGGGAAAGGATTTTTACCAATCCTAAATCTGATAGGGGATTAATATCCAACATCTACAAAGAGTTAAAGAAACTGGATTCCAGAAAAACTAATAACCCCATTAAAAAAATAGGGTACAGAGCTAAACAAAGAATTCTCAACTGAGGAATTCCGAATGGCTGAGAAACATCTGAGAAAATGTTCAACATCCTTAATCATCAGGGAAATGCAAATCAAAACAACCCTGAGATTCCACCTCACACCAGTCAGAATGGCTAAGATCAAAAATTCAGGGGACAGCAGATGCTGGCGAGGATGTGGAGAAAGAGGAACACTCCTCTATTGCTGGTGGGAATGCAAGCTTGTACAACCACTCTGGAAGTCAGTCTGGCGTTATCTCAGAAAATTGGACATAGTACTACCAGAGGATCCAGCAATACCTCTCTTGGGCATATACCCAGAAGATGTTCCAACTGGTAATAAGGACACATGTTCCACTATGTTCATAGCAGCCTTATTTATAATAGCCAGAACCTGGAAATAACCCAGATGTCCCTCAACAGAGGAATGGATACAGAAAATGTGGTACATCTACACAATGGAGTACTATTCTGCTATTAAAAAATGAATTTATGAAATTCTTGGACAAATGGATGTATCTAGAGGGTATAATCCTTAGTGAGGTAACCCAATCACAAAAGAAGTCATTGGGTATGCACTCAGTGATAAATGGATATTAGCCCAGAAACTTAGAATATCCAAGATACAATTTGCAAAACACAAGAACATCAAGAAGGAAGACCAGCTCGTGGATACTTCATTCCTCCTGTGAAGAGGAAACAAAATACCCATGAAAGGAGTTACGGAGACAGAGTTTAGAGCTAAGATGAAAGGATGGACCATACAGAGACTACCCCACCACGGGGGATCCATCCCATAATCAGTCATTAAACTCAGACATTATGGCATAGGACAGCTAGTGCCTACTTAAGGGACCCTGATATAGCTGTCTCGTACAGAAGTGGATGCTCACAATCATCTATAAGAGGGAACACAGGGCCCACAATGGAGAAGCTAGAGATAGAACCCCAGGAGCTGAAGGGGTCTGCAACCCTAGAAGAGGATCAACAATATGAACTAACCAGAACCCCCAGAACTCATGTCTCTAGCTCCATATGTAGCAGAAGATTACCTAGTCGGTCATCATTGGGAAGAGAGGCCCCTTGGTACTGCAATCTTTATATGCCCCAATACAGGGGAATGCCAGGGCCAAGAAGTGGGAGTGGGTGGACAGGGGAGCAGGGAGGGGGGGGAGAGGGGACTTTCGGAATAGCATTTGAAATGTAAATTAAGAAAATATCTAATAAAAAATTTGGAAAAAAAAAAAGAAAGACTCGATCTAAGCTGTGTACTCATGAGTTGGATAGGCACAATGCCTGTCTAAGAGTAAAAATATTAATCCCAATTTTTGTATCAATATAAGAAATTCATACCAAGCCAGGTGTTGGTGGCACACGCCTTTAATCTCAGCACTCAGGAGGCAGAGGCCGGCAGATTTCTGAGTTTGAGGCCAGCCTGGTCAACAGAGTGAGTTCCAGGACAGCCAGGGCTAATACAGAGAAACCCTTTCTCGAAAAATCAACCCCCCTCAAAAAAAAAAAAAAAAACATTAAATCTGTATCAAATTCTGTACTAATGTAAGAAAATATAACTTCAACTTTGCATCAATTATAAAGATTTCTACCAATTAAGGTTATGGCTGCACAATTGATTCCACCTATATCTTCTGTGTTCAAAATTATTACCATTACCAAATACTATAATTTGTAAAATAACCATCACCAGACCCGCAAGCCCAGGGAATTAGGCTGATGAATCTTCATAACTTCTTCCGCATGAACTGGAGCAAAGAAATATCTTTAAAGGGGAGGAGAAGGGTAGGAAAAATAGGAGATTTGGTTAGGCCTTAAGAAAGCCAAGCCAGCAATTGTTATCCAGTCACTGATGCTGAAAAGCCTCAGGGCTTGACTAAAGTTCTGACTGGATCTGTCTAAAAGATTGAATGAAGCAAGAAGACCTGGAATTCATGACACAAGAAGGGAGTCCAAGAAGGCCAATTCAGCATCTTTGAGAATGAATCTCAGCAAACCTGTACCCTCTGAAATATAGAAATCTCAAAACATATTTAAGTACCAACAATATATATGCATGGATTGTGTTAGTCTGTGCAGGGTGCACAGACTAGCTAAGGGCGAAATTCTGCTCCATGTTTGAGCATGTGAAAGACAGCTGTCCTTCTTATGAACCAATTTTAATAATAACCAATCATAAGTCTTCATTTATGCCATGTAAAAGGATGGCAGAAATAACCTTTACCTGTCCTATTTGATTCTCTTGAATTTTTCTAGTTCTTCAGAGGGTCTCTCTCTGCCAACTCTGGTCCATATGACTCTGGAAGGGGTCCAGAGCCTAATCTCCTTTTCTGTCAACACAAAACTAGAGCCTTTCTCCCAAAATAGCATATATAACTATATAACTACATAACTATATATATATATATATATATATATATATATATATATATATATATATATATATATATGTGTGTGTGTGTGTGTGTGTGTGTGTGTGTGTGTGTGTGTGTGTGTGTGTGTGTGTGTGTATGTTTTTTTCAAGACAGGTTTCTCTGTGTAGACCTGGCTGTCCTGGAACTCTGTAGACCAGGCTGGCCTTGAACTCAGAAATTCGTCTGCCTCTGCCTCCCAAGTGCTGGGATTAAAGGTGTGCGCCACCACACCTGGCTAACAAAATAGCATATCTTTGAGCCAGTAACCAGAAAAAAAAACAAAAAAACAAAAAAAACAACAAAAAAAAACTTTTAGCTTGACCTCTCTCCTAGAGGAATAATATATAATCACAAAAATCACACCCATTTTGATAATTAAAAATTTCAAAACAAATGCAGTAAACTAAAAAAATACTGTATGAATCTATTCTTAGATTTCTAATATGTTTTGTTTGGATTTGTTTTGTTTTGTATGGTAAGGGAAGAAGTTAGGCATCAAAGACTTCATCCTACTCACCTTCAAGGAGCAGACAGCAGCTTATAGGGCTATTAGTGAAGTTTAGGACCTCAGTCCCACAATCACAACTCAAGGAACTGAATCCTTCTAAGAACCTGTGAACTTCACAGAAGACACAGTTGAGAACTGAGCCTTGGCTAGTACCTTGATTTCATCCCAGTGAGAGTCTGAATTGCGATTTCAATTCTGCTGTGCCTGAATTCCTGACTGAGGAAAATTGTGAAATAATTAATGTGTGCTGTGTTAAGCCCCTAAATTGTGACAATAGGTTGTTAATGCAGGCGGGGATGGCTAATGAGCCAGATTGCAGCAACTCAAGAGACTCTGAAGAAATTTATCCAGATTTATGAAATTGTCCTAATGGCTTGAGAAATGAATACTACTTGAAGACAATTGGGAAATAGGTTGCTTTATCAAGAATACCAAAACGAAGCAATCAAATACAAGACCATGACTAACTATAATAAAAGATAAAACGATGCATGGGAATAGAATGTACTGAGTCATTATAATGAAAAAAAAAAAAAACAAATGACAGACAAAAGTCTAATGAATACAGTGGGACGATGGAGAAGAGAGTTGTATGTGTGGGCAGAGAAATGAAGAGAACTTTTATACTCTGAAATATAGAAAGGTTCAGGAGAAGTGATATATATATATATATATATATATATATATATATATATATATATATATATATATATGCCATTGTGTCTCTGGGGAGGAAAACACTCAAATTAGTGAGCTAATTCTTCTTTTATTTCTTGATAAAATCTTGTAGTACTCAACTTTTTAAAATACATGAATGTGAGGGTTGGCAAAGTGATTCTGTAAGTCAAGGTATTTTCATGGAAACATGGTAAACTGAGTTTGACCCCAAGGACCCATGAGAAGGTCAAAGGAGAGAACTGATGCCACAAAAGGTTTCTTGGACATGTACACAAGCATCATGGCAAGCACACTCACAATCGTGTTCTCTCTCTCCCCTCTTGCGCCCTCCCTCCCTTCACCTCTCTCACACATATGCGAATAATAACACTTCATGAACATGTAAGTAATCAAAATGAGTTGAAAGAATTCAAAGTTCAATAGGTTAAGTATATTTAAATTAAATATACTGAAGATTTATTCTTGAGATGAGATTTTCATTTAATCACATTTTCAAGTCCTACTTAATTATTGGGTATTTATAAATGAACAAGATGTCATGTGATTACACATGCAATAAACTAATTAAATCTTACAGTGTTAAGATTTAATTAGTTTATTGCATGTGTGATCACATGACATAAAAGAAAACAATATTCTTTTCTTAGTCCAAGTAACTTACAAAATAAGCTTCAGGGAAAAAATGGCCTTCAGGAAATAAACTTATCACATAAACAAGTGCTGTCATTTCTAAATTTTTAACACATTCTAAAGTCATTGTGTGTTTTCTGCATGCCCAAATTTATGAGAGTAATTAAAATAATTTTGCCATATTAGCAACTCTCTGTAAAAGACTAAAAAGTTCAGTGTTTGTTTCTTCAGCAACCAACTTCTCATTTGGAGTAGCTGGCACTTAATGTGAATTTTTATCATATATTCTAATCCACGGATTGAATGACAATTATAGTAGGATTTTTGTTTCATGACTGTGTCCCTATTTTCCTTTTTAACATTTATTTTATTGTTTTGGGAATTTCGTACATAACTAGTGTGTTTGCATCATTTTCACCCCACATTCTCCCTATTTTAACTCTGGTAACCCTCCACTCTCTCTCAAATTCATGACCTCTCTTTTCCTCTCTCCCTCCATCCCTTTCTTCCTCCCTCCCTCCCTCCCTCCTCTCTGTTTCTCTCATATATACACACAGAGACATGTATATATAAATACAATCTGCTCAGTCTATTTAGAATTGCTTATATGTATACACGTTTAGTGCTAACATCTTGGGATTGGATAATCTATCAGGGGTCTAGTCTCTGGAGAATAGTGGGTCTCTATCTCTTGGCAGTAATTAATTGTCTATAGATTTGCATCTAGTGGTAGATTTCCCCAATCCAAATTGGGACATCAATTGGTGTCATTGTGCATGTCTGGTTTAGGCTACAATATTGCTAAGATTTCATGGGTACAACTTCCCTGGAATACTCTATTCTCATAACAGATATCTTGATCCTCTGGTTTTTACAATCTTACCACTTCCTATTCTGAGATGTCTCTCAAGCCTTTGGTGTAGGGGCTGTAGTTTAGATGTATATCAATTGGGGATATGTGCCTCATGGTCAGTTGTTATCTGCATTTTGACACATTGCCGATTTCTTCAATGGTCTCTGTCCTGCTGACAAAAGAAGTTTCTTTGATGAGATGTGATCTGTAGATGTAGGAATATGTATTTAGAATGCAGTTGGGAATTATGCTGGTTTAGGAAAGTAGCAGTAGTCGGTTCTCCTGTAGGGCCCGTGACTGAAACGTATTTTCCAGTAATATGCTAGAAGACAGTCAAGAGCAGCAGTGTGCACTTTTTGCCATTATACACTTTTATTATATAAGTTAATAAACACTGTTAAGCAGAGGATTCCATTTTCATCTAAAATAGCTCTAGCTCCTCTAACTTAGGACTTTTGAGCGGCTTGCAAAAAAGGCAAAAAGCTTAGTAACACAAATAACTAGCATAATGACTAGCAAAAAGTGAGATGTAAACAAGCATTAGCTACTACTACCACTCAGAACTTAATCCTCTAAAGCAAGTGATTTACAACCTTTTTTTTTTTTTTTTTTTTTTTTTTTTTTTTTTTTTTTTTTTTTTTTNTGTTGACAATATCTTTTGTCTTACAGAAGCTTTGCAACTTTATGAGGTCCCATTTGTCAATTCTTGATCTTACAGCACAAGCCTTTGCTGTTTTGTTCAGGAATTTTTCCCCAGTGCCCATATCATCGAGGCATTTCCCAACTTTCTCCTCTATAAGTTTCAGTGTCTCTGGTTTTATGTGGAGGTCCTTCAACCACTTTTTTCATATACTTGAATCTATACTTAAGAAAAGAATTATATGCCAAGTATGTACAGCTAGAAAAATAATTAAGCTGAATTTCACTCAGAATTGTATCCAAATTCTCCAAGCTCTTCAGCAACATGATAGAGAAACTGTGTATAGCTGCTCAATTATTTTTAATTCTCTCTCAGCAAAAAAAAATAAATAACTTAAGCTTATCTATAAAAAACTGTATTACCACACACATGGCTATTACTCAAAACACAGAATAAGGAGGCATACTAACATTCAACCTTTATACACACTTAATTCATGTAGTATTTAGACTGATAAAAGGAAGAAAATAGAGTATAATAATGGTTCTGTAATTCACACCTTTCCCACTCAGTCATCTTTGCTTGTGTATCCCTCTCCCTTTCCCTTCTCCTCCCCCTCCCCCCTCTGATGTTTTAGTGAGCTGAGAAAGAAACCAGGGAAACAACACCCTTCAAAATTGCCACAAATAGAAGAGAGGCCCCTTGATCATGCAGACTTTATATGCCCCGGTACAGGGGAACGCCAGGGCCAAGATGTGGGAGCAGGTGGGTAAGGGAACAGGGCTGGGAGGGGGGAGGGTATAGGGAACTTGCTGGATAACACTTGAAATGTAAATGAAGAAAATATCCAATAAAAGTTGAAAAAGAAAAAAAATTGCCACAAATAATGTAAAATATCATGGTTAACTCTAAAGAAGAAAGTGTAAGACCTGTATGGCAAGAACTTCAAGTCTCTGATGAAAGAAGTTGAGGAAGATATCAGAAGATGAAAATGTCTCTCATGCTCATGAATTGGTAGGATTAACCGATTAGAAATGGTCATGTTTTGGGAAGAAAAAAATATATTAAAAAAAAAGAAATTGAAAAAAAAAAAGAAAAAAAATGGTCATGTTATTAAAAGCAATCTACAGATTCAACACAATCCCCCCAAATCCCAACACAGCTCTTTACAAACATTGAAAGAAAAATACTCAACTTCATATGGAAAAACAAACAATGCTGAATAAGAAAAGAACTGCTGGAGGTATCACCATCATCAATTTCAAGTTGTACTCTAAAAGTATACTAATAAAATCAGCATGACATTGGCACAAAACTAGCATACTGATCAGTGAAAATGAATTGAAAACTCAGATACCTATGAAAGTACCTACACACCTATGAACACCTGAATTTTGATAACAAGGCCAGAAACACACAAAGGAAAGCAGAGGTCATCTTCAACAAAAGTGCTGGTCTGACTGAATGTCAATGACACAGAAACAGAACACTGCTAGAACAGTCACTAAGTTCAACAAATAATAAAGAGGACCTTATGAAGCTGAGATGCTTCTACAAGGCAAGACAGCACCATTCAAAGTGGCAGCCTACAGAATGGAACCAAATTTCCTATTCCTGACTCTACACTGATAGAGAGCTAATATCTAAAATATGTAAAGAACTCAAGAAACTATACACCAACAAACCAAAGAATCCAATGAAGAATGGGTACATATCTAAATTGATAATTCTTAACAGAGTAATCTCAACAAACACTTAAAGAAATGCACAACATCCTTAATCATCACAGAAATGCAACTCAAAAACAACACTGAGATTCTCTTGCATCTATCAAAATGACCTAAATCAAAAATACAAGTGACAGCTAATGCTGCACTCTTCCATTGCTGATGGGAGTGCAAAACTGTACTCCCATTTTGAAAATCAATTTGGTGGTTTCTCAGAAAATGAGAATGTTTCTACCTCAAGATTCAGCTTTATCACTCCTGGACACATACCCAAATGATGCTCCATTCTACCACAAAGAGACTTGTTCAACTATGTTCATAACACCTTTGTTCATAATAGTCAGAAACTGGAAACAACATAGATGTTCCTCAACCGATGAATGGATTTAAAAATGGTAATTTACACAATGGAGTATTACTCAGCTGTTAAAAAAATGGCATTATGGAAATTGATGGCAAATGTATGGAACTAAACAAAAACCATCCTGAGTGAGGTAACCCAGAGTCAGAAAGACAAACATGCTATGTATTCACTTATTAAGTGGATATTAGCTGTAAAGTAAAAGATAATGTTAAAAATAAACAGGCCCAGTAACAAATAAGGCTCACGGTTGAGTATGGACTGGGAGTAGGTGGGAATGAGAACAATATGGGACAGAGGAAATGGGTACTGGGAGAGACAATTGGAATTGGAGGACATTTGGTGGGAGGTAACTGAGAAACTTAGTACAATGGAAACTCTCAAGAAACTGTGAGGTTAGCCCTAGTGAAGACTCCTAGTAATGGGGGACACTGAGCCTGAACTAGCCATCTTCTGTAATGAGGCAAGGCTTCCAGTGGAAGAACTGAGTTACGAACGTAGCCACATAACCTTTGACCTACGATTTTTCCTGCCTGCAAGATGTGCTAGGATAAAGGTGGAACAGAACTTGTGGAAGTGGCCAACCAATGACTGGTCCATCTTGAGACCCATGCTCCCACCAGAGGGAGCTCATGCCTTATACTGCCTGGAGGGCCAGGAACCTGAGTCTAGATAGCTCAGAGACCTAGATTAGAACCTAACAAGACCAGAAAAAAAATCAATGAAATGAATGGTGATGCTTCTCTGATATACTTGTAGACTGGAACCTAGCATAAGTGTCACCAGAGAGTATTCAAACAGCAGCTGCTTGTAGCAGATACCAACATTAGGTGGAGCTTGGGAATCCTTTGTAAGAACCAAGGGCCTCAAAGACACCACTGGAAAAGCCACAGAATCAACTAACCATGGCTCATTATTGGCTCATAGAGAGACAACCGGCAATCAGGGAGCTTATATGGGACTGACCTAGGCACTCTGCACACATTGCACTTATGTAGTTTGGCCTTCTTGTGGAACTCCTAACAGTGGGAACAGGGGATGTCCCTGACTCTTTTGCCAGCTTTTAGGACCCTTTTACTGCTACCTGGTTACCTTGTCCAGCCTCAATATGAGGGTGAAGAAATGAGGGAAAGCCCCTCCTATTAGACATCAATAATAATTTCCTACACTTGAGGGAGAAATATATTGTCAGTGATGATATTAACTAATTGTAAAATATTCATCTTACTTTGTTCTTTATTAGAGCTGATTTTATTTTAAATGACATTTATGGGTATTATGATTTTATTTTAAGTGACATTTATGATCTCTCTAAATTTCTAATCTCTTTGTAGATATCCATTATTTATTTAAATTGCTTCTTCACATTGTTGAATTTGCTTTCTGAATTATAAAAAGTAAAGGCTTCATATAGACCTCTAGAAAAAAAAAGAGTCGTTTAAATATATGCATGTGCTTGCTGGTGAAAAAAATGAGTTGTAAGTGAATAGTGAGCCAAGTTTTTATTTTGTGGCTGAATGATAAATGAGGTGAGCATAGCACAGCTTTTATGTATACTAAAGAGTTGTCTTTCTCTTTTTTTCACCATACTTACAAGAACAAACTTACTTCCCTAAAAAGCATAGTTGTTCAAACAACAGACCTGGACATATTGAACTGTGTTTTGCAGATGTCATATGTTTAAACATGTCCTAATCTTTGTTTTCTTTTCCTCTCTCAAGCAGATATTTTGTATGGTGTACATCAATGCAAAATTGTTTGAGGGGTGAGAAACACAAAGTCAGGAAATGACTCATTAAGGATCTTAGAAGCATGGAGAGCATGGCCACATTACATACCCTGGGAAAATTGTGATGCCGTTTTAATCACATAAACAGAATTGTATTGACTATATAAATTCAATAGTTGAAAAAGCAATAGAAAAATTATATTCAGGCTAAAGCTCACATAATAAGGCTGCAGAACCTTTGGAGTTTCCTTACAACTGTCCTGAAGCTTAGGCTTTACACAGATATTTTGGTGGCATAGTATTTACTTTTAATTTCCATGGGTTAAAAAATAAGAAACTATCCTAGAGAAATTAAAATTCTTTGACCTGAAAATTCTTTAGTCCTGTGTCTTAATCAGATTGCAATAGAATAAAACAAAATAAAATAAAACGTTGTAGGTTGCTATGGGATTTTATTATTTACTTTAAAAGAAAGATGTAATGTTTTTCTTAATGTGTGCACATGTGTTTGTGGTGTGTGTGTGTGTGTATGCGTGTGTCTGTGTGTGTGTGTGTTTGTGTGTGTTCGTATCTCTAAAGTCCAGAAGACAGTGTTGGACCTGGAGATGTTGGAAAGGTGGTTGTGAGCTATGTGTTATTGGTAGTAAAATCTTAACTCTAGTCCTCTGCATGAACAAGTGCTCCTTTTTTAAAATTAATTTTTTCATGAAATATATTTGATCATGTTTCCCCACTTGCCTACTCCTTTCAGGTCCTTTCTATTTCTCTACCTACTCAAATTTAGGTTCTCTCTTTCTTTTTTTTTTTTTTTTCAACTTTTATTAGATATTTTCTTCATTTACATTTCAAGTGTTATCCAGAAAGTTCCCTATATCCTCCCCCCTCCCGGCCCTGTTACCCTACCCACCCACTCCCACCCCCTGGCCCCGGCATTCCCCTGTATTGGGGCATATAAAGTCTGCATAACCAAGGGGCCTCTCTTCCCACTGATGGCCAACT
>LR753483.1:167772-182809 GCA_902729485.2 Mus minutoides | reverse complement strand
TGGTGCAGACCAGAAAGGACCTGCTGTTCTGCCCTGGGCCTTTATCAATCTCCTGGCTGATGTCTCAAGTTCCACGAGATTGGGCCGGAACAGAGGCTGTGTTCCCCTGCTCACCTCACTTCCAGAGATATCTTGGGGAGTCCCGAAAGAGCCTATAGAGTGCACCGAGCCTGAGGCCCGGGCCCTGAGCTCCTGATGTTGTCTTAAATTCCTGGAGTTGCTGGGCTCAGAGGAAAGATGGCGGGGTGGCGGGTGCTCTGGCTGGCAGAGGCCCAGCCTCCGGTGGGATCCTGCCCGTGGGGGCAACTGCTGACCCGCTGCTCCCAAAACCTCCTCTGCACTGCACTCACGCGTAACCCCGATGCGATCTTAAAGTCCTGGGGTGTCCCTAGCTGTGTCCGCTGGGCACAGAGGAAAGATGGTGGTGTGGCGGTGTGGCGGGTGTTCTGCCTGGGAGAGGCCCAGCCTCCGGTGGGGCGGAGTTCTCAGTTCCTGCCCCTGGGGGGAATTAAAGTCCTGGGGTGTCCCTAGCTGTGTCCGCTGGGCTCAGAGGTTCTCTCTTTCTTTTTCCTCCATCTCCCTATATTTCACTATCTCAAACAAACAAACAAAGAAAATCAAAACAAATGAATCCCAGGAAGACAAAAAAAAATGCTGAAACAAAAGGACCAAACATAAACAAAAACAAGTAAAGCAAAGAATATAGAGTCCCCTTGTGTTGGTCAACTGCTTGTGGGAATAGGGCCTCCCCTAGAATGTGGTTGATACACCCAGTGAGACTCCATTGGAAAAACCTCCCTTTGGGAGCAGGTATCAATTTCAGAAAGCTTTTTGCTAGGGGTTCCATAACTACTTCCCCCTCTTAGTGCATATTTTCTTGTCTGTTTTGAACTTGTGAAAGTCGTGTACATAGTAGCAAGCACCCTTAATCACTGACCATTCCCTATGGCTATTTATTCTTTACTTAACATTTTTTCCCTGAGCAATAGGTAAACATGCTATCAGAATTCAATGTTAATACATTTTTTTTTTTTACTTATTCACTTTACATTCTGCTCACTGACCGCCTCCTGGTCACCCCATTCCATAATCCTTCCTCCTATCCTCCTACCCTCTCCTCTGAGCAGGTGAGGGCCCCCTGGGTATCCCCCTACCCTGGCATATTAAGTCTTTGCAAGTCTATCCACATCCTCTCCCACTGAGGCCAGAAAAGGCAGCCCAGCTAGAACATATCCCACATAAAGGCAACAGTCTTTGGGATAGCCCACGTACTAGTAGTTCAGAACCCACATGAAGACCAAGCTGCACATCTATATATGTATGGGAGGCCTAGGTACAGCCCCTATACACTCTTTGGTTGGTGGTTCAGTCTCTGAGAGCCCCAAGGGTACAGGTTAGTTGACTCTATTGGTCTTCCTGTAAAGTTCCTATCCCCTTCTGAGCCTGTAATTCTTCCTCCTATTATTCCATTAGAGTCCCCAAGCTCCATCCATTGTTCAGCCATGGGTGTCTGCATCTAACTTAGTCAGCTACTGGGTGGATCCTCTCCAAGGAGAGCCATGCCAAACTCCTGTCTGCAAGAATAACAGAGTATCATTAATAATGTCAGGGACTGATGTTTGCCCATGAGATGGGTCTCAAATTGGGCTGGTTATTGGTCAGCCATTCCCTCATTCTCTGCTCCATTCCCCATGCCTATATTTCTTGTAGACAAGATAAATTTGGGGTTGAAAGTTTTGTGGGTTAGTAGGTGTCCCTATCACTCCACTATCCCCAGTGCTCTAAGTCAGTGCTAAAGTCAACCCTACTGATTCTTGGGTGCCTTCCTTATCCCAGGTCTCTTTGTCTCATCTTGGAGATTCCCTCACCCACCAGCCCACACCAATCAGTTGCATATTTCCATTCATTTTTATTATAATCTGGCCATCTCTCCTATCTTCCCCCATGAAACCTGATCATGAACCCCTCATCCCCATCCCTACCCCCTCTCCCTCCCAGTTCCGGCCAGATGGATGGCACCCAAGAAGCAGTAGGGTTTTACCACTTCTAAGTGAGATTCAAGCATCCTCACATGTAACCTTTCTTGTTTAGTTTCTTTGGTTCTATGGAGGGTAGCATAGTTATCCTGTATTTTATGGCTAATATCCACTTATAAGTAAGTATATACCATGCATGTCCTTTTGGGACTGGTTAACTCACTCAGGATAATATTATCAAATTCCATTAATTTGCCTGCAAAATTCATGATGTCTTGTTTTTTAATAGCTGTGTATATGTACCACATTTTGTTTATCTATTCTTCAGTTTAGGGACACCTTGGTTGTTTTCAGTTTCTGGCTATTATGTATAAAGCTGCTATGAATATAGTTGAGCAAGTGTCTTTGTGAGATGGTGGAACATATTTTGGGTATGCCCAGGAATGATATAGATAGGTCTTGATGTATTTCTCTTCCCAGTTTTCTGAGAAACCACCAAATTGATTTACAAATTGGTTGTACATGTTCACATTCCTTCTAGCAATGGAAAAGTTTTCTCCTTGCTTAACATCCTTGCCATCATGTGCTATCTCTTGAGTTTTTTTTTTTTTTTTTATCTTAGCCATTCACCTCAGGGTGGTTTTGATTTGTATTACCCTGATTAAAAAGGACTTTGAATATTTCTTTCAATGCTTCTTGGACATTTGAGATTCCTCTGTTGAGAATTCTCTTTTTAGATATGCACCCCATTTTTAATTGGGTTATTTGGGTTGTTGTTATTTAAATTCTTGAGTTCTCTATACGTTTTAGATATTATCCTTCTGTCAGATGTAGGGGTGGTGAAGATCATTTAACAGTATGTAGGCTGCCGATTTGTCCTATTGACAGTGTCCTTTGGTTTACAGAAGCTTTGCAGTTTCATAAGGGCTCATTTATCAATTGTTGATCTTAGAGCCTGAGCCATTGGTGTTCTGTTCAGGAACTTGTCTCCTGTTCCAATGCATTCAAGGGTATTTCCCAGTTTCTCTTCTATGAAATTTAGAGTTTCTGGTTTTATGTTGAGGTCCTTGTTACACTTTGGACATGAGTTTTGTGAAGGGTGATAAATACAGATATATATTAATTTTTCTACATGTAGACATCCAGTCAGTGTAGCACCATTTATTGAGATGCTTTCTTTTTTCCATTGTATGTTTTTGGCTTCTTTATAAAAATCGATGTATCCAGAGGTGTGTAGATTTATTTCTAGGTTGTTTATTCTATTGTGTTGAACAACCTGTCTGTTTCTGTACCAATACCATGCAGTTTTTAATCACTGTTGCTCTGTAGTATAGCTTAAGGTCAGGGATAGTGAGTCCTCCTGAAGTTTTTTTGTTTTGTTTTGTTTTTGTTTTTTTGTTTTTTGTTTTATTTTGTTTTGTTTTTTTATTGTTCAGGATTGTTTTGACCCTCATGTTTTTGTTTGTTTGTTTTGTTTTTCCATATGAAGTTAAGAATTGCACTTTCCAAGTTTATAAAAAACTGTGTTGTGAGTTTTGAAGGGGACTGCATTGAATCTGTAGATTGCTTTGCTTTCGGTAAGATAGCCATTTTCACTATGTTAACCTACCTATCCATGAGTATGGGATACTGCATCTCTAGGATGAATTCTACTTGATCATAATGAGTGGTGTTTTTTATGTGTTCCAGGATTCGGTTTGGAAGTATATTGTTTAATATTTTTGCATCAATGTTCATAAGGGAAATTGCTCTGAAGTTCTCTTTCTTTGTTGAATCTTTGTGTAGTTTAGGTATCAGGTTAAGTTGGGTTCAGAAAATGAGTTCCACAGAGTTTCCTTTCTTTTTATTTTGTGGAATAATAGTTTGAGGAGTATTGGTATTAGTTCTTTGAAAGACTGGGGGAATTATGCACTAAAACCATCTTCCCCTGGACTATTTTTGGTTAGGAGACTTTTTTTTTTCAACTTTTATTAGATATTTTCTTCATTTACATTTCAAGTGTTATCCAGAAAGTTCCCTATACCCTCCCCACTCCTGGCCCTGTTAGGAGACTTTTAATAATTGCTTCTATTTTTTTAGGGTCATCAGGCTTTTAAAATAGTTTACCTGATCTTCATTTAACTTTGATAAGTGTCATGTGTCTAGAAAATCATTCATTTCATTAAGATTGTCCAGTTTTATGGAGTACAGGCTTCTGAAGTAAGACCTAATGATTCTTTGAATTTCCTCAGTATCTGTTATCATGTCTCCCTTTTTCTTTCTTGTTTTACATATTTGGATACAGTCTCCCTGTCTTTTCATTAGCTTGGCTAAGGGTCTGTCTGTCTTGTTTTTCTCAAAGAAACAGCTCCTGGGTTCATTGTATTCTTTTCTTTGTTTCTAACTGATTGATTTCAGCCTTGATCTTGATTATTTCCTGAGTTCTACTCCTCTTTTGAGTGTTTGCTTCTTTTCTTCAAGAGCTTTCAGGTGTAGTTTTAAATTGCTGGAATGAGACCTTTATGATTTCTTTCTTTTTTTTTTTTTCAGTTGTTTATCTTTTTTTCTTCTTTAATTGGATATTTTCTTTATTTACATTTCAAATGTTATCCCCTTTCCCGGGTTTCCCTCTGAACCCCCCCCCTTGCCCCCCCCCCCACACACACACACAAACGCATCCTCTCCTGCTTTCTGGCTCTGGCATTCTCCCACACTGGGCATACAGCCTTCATTGGACAAAGGGCCTCTCCTCCCACTGATGTCCAACTAGACCATCCTCTGCTGCATATGCAGCTGCATATGAGTCACACCATGTGTGCTCTTTGGTTTGTGGTTTAGTCCCTGGGAGCTCTGGGGATACTGGCTATTTCAAACTCCTTCAGTTCCTTGGGTCCTTTCTCTAGCTCCTTCCTTGGGGATCCTATGCTCAGTCCAATGGATGGCTGTGAGCATCCACCTCTGTATTTGTGAGGCACTGGTAGAGCCTCTTAGGAGAGAGCTATATCATGCTCCTGTCAGCAAGCACTGGCTAGCATCCACAACAGTGTCTGAGTTTGGTGATTGTAAATGGGATGGATCCCCAGGTGAGTCAGTCTCTAGATGGTCATTTCTTCAGTCTCTACTCCACACTTTGTCTCTGTAACTCCTTCCATGGGTGTTTTGTTCCCCTCTTCTAAAATGGATAGATGTATCCACACTATGATCTTCCTTCTTCTTGAGTTTTATGTGATTTGTGAATTGTATCTTGGGTATTCCAAGCTTCTGGGCTTCTGGGTTACTATCTACTCACCAGTGAGTGCATATCATGTGTGTTCTTTTGTGATTGGGTTACCTCATTCAGGATGATATACTTCAGATCCATCCATTTGCCTACGAGTTTCATAAATTCATTGTTTTGAATAGCTGAGTATTACTCCATTGTGTAAATGTACCACATTTTCTGTATCCATTCCTCTGTTGAGGGACATCTGGGTTCTTTCCAGCTTCTAATTTCTTTATGGAGGCACTTTGTGCTATAAACTTTCCTCTTAGCATTCTTTTCATTGTGCTCCATGAACTTGGGTATGTTGTACCTTCATCTTCATTGAATTCTAGAAAGCCTTTAATTTCTTTATTTTTTATTCAATAGGGAGTTCTTCAATTTCCATGAGTGTGTAGAATTTCCAGTGTTTTTGTTGTTGAAGTCCAGCTTTAATCCATGGTGGTCTGAAAAGATACAAGGCATAATTTCAATTTTCTTTTATCTGTTGAGGCTTGCTTTGTAACTGACTATATGGTCAGTCTTGGAGAAGGATCTATGAGGTGCTGATAAGAACCTTTTGTGTTTGAATGAAATATTCTATAGTTGTCTGTTATGTCCTTTGGATTCATACTGTTTGTTAGTTTTATTATTTCTCTCTTTAGTTTTTTTCTGGATGAACTGTCAATTGGTAAGAATGGAGTGTCAAAATCTTCCACTATTAAGGTGAGGGATTCAATATGTGATTTATGCTTTAGCAATGTTTCTCTCACAAAACCTTTGCATTTGGGACAGAGTTGTTCAGAATTGGGGTATCATCTTGTAAGTTTCTTCCTTTGATGAGTATGAAGTGTCCTTCCTTGTCTCTTTTGATTCATTTTGGTTGAAAGTTCATTTAATTAGATATTAGAATGTCTTCTCCAGCTTGCTTCTTGGATAATTGTTTGGAAAACATTTTTTCCGCACTTTTACCCTGAGATGGTATTTGCCTTTATTGCTGAGATATATTTCTTATTTGCAGCAGAATGCTGGATCCAGTCTTCACATCCATTCTGTATCTTTTTATTGGTGAATTGAATCCACTAATATTGAGAGATATTAATGACCAGTGATTGTTATTTCCTGTTATTTTGATGGTAGTGGTGTTAGTGTGTGTGGGGAGGGTGGGGGGTGTTAGTGTGTGTGTGTGTGTGTGTGTGTGTGTGTGTGTATTCCTTGTTTTTGCTATTATCAATTACTTATTTCCTGTCTTTTCTTGAATGTATCCTCCTTGGGTTGACATTTCCCTTCCAGTATTTTCGGTAGGGCTTGATTTGTGGGCAGATATGTTTTGATCTTGGATTTGCCTTGAAATATTTTGTTTTTTCCTCTATGGTGATTGAGAGTTTTTCTGGGTATAGTAGTATAGATTGGCAACTGTGTTTTTTTTGTTTTTTTGTTGCTTGTTTTTGTTTTTGTTTTTTTGTCTCAAGATATCTGTCCAAGTCCTTCTAGCTTTTAGAGTCTCTGTTGAGAAGTTGGGTGTAATTCTGATAGTTCTGCCTTTGTATGTTGCCAATCAATTTTCCCTTTATTTTTTCTTTGTTCTATAGATTTTGTGTTTTTATTATCATGTGCCAGAAGGATTTTCTTTTCTGGTCCAGTCTAATTGTGCTCTATAACCTTATTGTATGTTTATAGGCATCTCTTTCTTAGGCTGGGAAAAGTTTCTTTTATGATTTTGTTGAAAATATTTTTTGTGCTTTGAAGCTAGGACTCTTCATCACCTTCTAATCCTATGATTCTTAGATTAGGTCTTTTCATGGCATCCCAGATTTCCTGGATGTTTTGTGTCAGGAATTTTTTAGATTTTCTTTCACTGATGTTTCAGTTACTTATATTGTATTTCTAGGTCTGAGAATCTCTTTTCCATCTCCTGTATTATTTTGGTGATGCTTGCATCTGTTGTTCTTGTTCTTTTCTTTGGGCTTTCAATCTCTAGGATTCCCCCAGTTTGTGTTTTCTTTATTGCTTTTATTTCCACCAGATCTTGAACAGTTTTATTTATTTCCTTCACCTGTTTAATTGTATTTTCCTGTATATCTTTAAGGGATTTATTTGTTTCTTCATTAAAGGCCTCTACCTCTTTGATTGTATTTTCCTGTATTTCTTTAAGGGATTTATTCATTTACTCTTTAAAGGCCTCTATCATCTTTATAAAACTGGATTTAAGGTCATTTTTCTGTGTTTAGGTTGTGTTAGGGTATCCAGTGCTTGCTGTAGTAGGGTACCTGTGCTCTAAAGGTATCATATTACCCTGGCTTTTACTGATTGTGTTCTTTAGAGGGCCTTTCTATGTGGATGGCTTTGATAAGGGTATGTTCCCTTTGTAGTAGATATTAAGAGGGTGAAAGACCCAGAAACACAAGGACTCCCTCACATTCTGACTCAGGAGAGGCGACACCCCAAATCACTCATGAGAAATGGTCTTGATGCAAACTGCAAGAAGACTTCTATTCCAAGAGTGCTCTAGGACCCACGGTGTGCACAGGACCGTTGGCCCCGAGTGGCTCGATATGGGGATATTTAAAGGAAGAAACCACAACTCAAGGGGTGGGGAGGGTGAAAAATACCAGAAATACCAGTTATGAGTCATGAGAAAGTACAAAGTCTCAAGGAATACCTGGTAATTGTGCGGGTTATCTCTCAAGATAGTTACTATGAGCCCTTAATAACAGCACATTTGCATAGTGGGTTCCAGCAGCGGGTGGATCAGGGTGACTTTCTTTGTACAAACACTTCCTGAACCCAAGAAGGGCTAAGGCCTTCATTAACGAACACTTCCTAAACCCAGGAAGCAGATGAGTAGAAGAATGTCCCTATCGGTTTTATGATTAGAATGTCTTGGAGCACTGAGTCACAAAGATCACATTCCTAGGCATGGGCCACGGCCCAGTTCTTCAAGGGGAGTTAACCTTGATGCTCTTGGTGTGGCAGGTCTTTGATGGGTATCTTTGAGCTATATGGTTCCAGAGCTGCTGCTCTGTAATGATTCAGTATCCTCAGGTCTGTATGGTTCAGAATTAGCATATCTGGAAAAAAGTGGAGGGAGAGCTGGCAGGAGATTGGAGGTCTGCCTGAGCTAGGAGGCTGCTCAGCACAGTTTGGCATGTCCCAGAGGACTCAGTGAGCAGGGAAGATGGGTGGGGGAAGGGAAGCTAACCTGTATGGTTCAGGAGTCTCAGGTCTGATGAAGTGGAGAGGAGAGGTGGCAGGAGGATGCAGGTCCAGAGGACATAGTAAGCTGCTTGACACCTCTTGGTGTTCTCAGAGGACTCAGGGAGCAGGAAAGTTGAGCGGGAGAAGGGAAGCTAACCTGTGTGGTTCAAGCTCAGCAGCTCTGATGAAGATGAGAGGAGAGGTGGCAGGAGAATGGAGGTTCCCCAGGGAAAACAAGCTGCTCACAGAAGCTTTGTTTGCCCAGAGGACTCAGTGAGCAGGGAAGATAGGTGGGGGAAGGGAAACTAACCTGTATGGTTCAGGCTCAGCATGTCTGTTGAGTGTGAGAGAGCAGTGGAGGTCCTCCTGGGAATAATACTTTTTTTTTTTTGAAAATATGTTCATTGCTGTATTTGTTTATTCTCACATATTGTACCCCAACTGCAATTTTTCCTCCCTTTCCAATCATTTTAGGAGGGAAAATAAAGGAGGTGAAAATGATTATTTTTAAATGACATTACTAACATTGTAAAATTTTATAAGTGCTTGAATTTCAGCTTAACATTTGGAAGTATAGATATTTCTAAAATGCTCTCTTTCTTTCAGTTAATGGAGATAACCTCATTTAGACAGTCTGATAATGATAATGAAAATATTAATCTAATTAAATAAATAAACATCTTTTGTACAGGTTTTGTTTTTTGGGGTTTTTTTTTGGATTTTAACTAATAATCCTTTATTGCTTGTCCTTTGTGAAACTAAGACCTCTTCTGAGACCACCAACGACTACTAGTTTATCCTTCTTCTCTGACCAAGTCTTACATGAAATCAAATTGAAACTTTTATAATTGAAAACTAAGTGACCTCTACTGTAAAGAAATGCTCTCCATATGTTTAAGGTAGCTCTGCATGCTACCTGCAACACTAAACATACCATTGCAAGAATTTCAAACTGGATTTTTTTTTTTTTTTTTGCTCTTTAATGAGAAACTCATGAATATAGTAAATACCTTAGCCTGGGGAAGTTCATATGACTTTCTTTAAGTTATAGAAGGTTCATTACCTGAGAGGAAATGAACGATCTATGTTCAGCATCAAGTTTTCCATATTCTTTTAATTGTTTCAGTCTTTGAAATGTAGAAGGAAGAGTAGATTTGAATATGAAAATTGACTTTGTTCTACCTTCTTGTCAGTGATCAATTTGTACCCAAGATGTATCTTTTTCATGCCAGTACTTTCTAATAAATTCAACATTTTCTATATTATTCTTTCTCTCCTTCACCCTTATTCACTGTCCTTTCTCTAAGACTGCAAGGACAAGGACTGCTTGAGAGACCATGGTGAGGGCTCATTACTACATAGGCTCCACATAAATTGTTGTCCCCATAGAATTTTAGAATTCCTCTATTGCTTTCTAAGTCACAATTTTTTCATCTGTGTGTCTTTGGGCTCAGGCTGGAGTGAAAGAAAAGTTGGACAATAGTGAAATATTTCTTGATGTACAAAACCCTCAAATTTTAGCTCAAAATCAAATGTATAGTAAATCTTACATGTTTCTGGCACCATCCATCTCTCTTGCATTGCATGCTTGGTTCTGAACTTACAAGAGATACTTTTGATTACAGGTGCTGTCTGTAATTGATAGTACTAGCTGTCAGCCTCAGACTGAGGAGGCATGTCAATGAATATATGTGAGGGATAAAATAGATTATGGTTAGCATCTTAAAATGTCTATGAAGGAGGAATTGTATTCACCATGTTAATTGATGTGGGAAGGTTTGTCTTAACTGTGGGTGGGGCCATTTCCTGAACAGGGGATCCTTGATTGTGTTAGAGTAGAGAAAATAAACTTGAACACTATCATTCATGCATTCATTGCTTTCTTTTAACTGTGGACATCGTATGAACATCAAATTCCTGATGCCTTATCTTTCCCATCATAAAGAATTGGAACTATGAGCTAGAATATACCCATTCTCTCTTGCACCGTTTTTGTGAATGTTCTTATCACAACAGCATTAAAGAAACCAAGAGACTCTCATAACACACAGATAGAATGGATGTGGCATAAATCCTTAGATTTGAGGCAAATATATTTATGAATTGTATTGTTTTATTGCATATACAATGATATTTTTTCACTTATGAAAGCATAGTGTTTAGCTATGGAGGAAATAATTTTAGTATTTGAACACCATGGTTTCTCTTCATGTAAATATCTAAATGGCATGTCTATCAGTAAAATTGTATTGGTATGTTTGATTTTAAAGTTTACTATCTTTAGTTTTACACACAAAAAATAATTCAGTGTATTTTTTCTTAGGATTGAGAGGATTAAGACAGAATTTCTAATAATTGTTGGAATGGCTTTCAATATATATCTGTCATTTCATATTTGGTATTTATACAAAGTAGTATTCTTCATATGGATGATTCTAAATCAGAATATTAATCAAATATGAAAAAAATGAAGATGATCTATGACTTTTATCATCAAAATTTCACACATGATTTCCTTATTTTAAAAAAAACAACCTCAATGGTATGCAAATTTGCCTTCATCTTTAAAATATGGTAAAATTATCTGTATAATGAGGATTCTTTTAAAATTAATTTCTTTATGATTTGTTACTGGTAATATTTTTATATATCTATGATACATATCTGTGTACTCATGCATGTCTAAAAACATGTTGAGTGAAAGGGTTCAATTGTAGAACATCTTTTTTGAAACTTAATAAAATGTGTATTTTATTTATTTTTGTGTATCTGGGTGTGTAAATAGCAACCTCACATGTGGAGATTAGAAGAGTTAGTTCTCCTTCTACCATTTGGGTCCTGGGAAATCATACTTAGGTCAGCAGGCTAGCCAATAAGCACCCCTACACTTCAACTCATCTTTATCAGCCTTCTAGTGGAATATCTTTAAAAAAAAAAACCCAATTCTGAGTGGCTAGCAAGTACAGATGCTAAATCCTTTGAATTGGCTCTGGCTGACCAAATGCTCTTTCAATAACTTAAACATATATTTTTCTAAGATTGAAAGGGAACTTAATTATTGACTATTCTCTTTGTGTTCATGTTAAAAGATATGTATTCCCTACTTGCCTATTCCTTTTCATTGGACATAGTCTATTGTCACAGTCAGCTCATGAAGCTGTCAGCAAATCCATAGAGACCATTTTATAATAGCCAAGTAAAAGGAAAATAATATCAATGTGAATCCCATGGTTATGAAGAAAACATACAAAATTCATTTAAAATGACTTTTACAGTTGAGGTTTTTACTCTGATGTCTTCTCTACTGTTTCCATTTCAAAGTTACATCTTTCTTACCATCACCGTGGAATCCTGATGTTTTATAGTAAGTCTTGGGAAGACTCATGGTAGAGCTCCAATTTCCCTTGCCCATGTTAGAAAACCACATTCTATTTAAAAGCTTTTAATATTGGTTAAGTATGCTATACATTATTGTATTACTGGAATAGAAGTCAATTCTCCCTTGTCTTGGGGGCTATGGAACAAAAATTATTTCAGCTAAATTTATATTACTAAAATATTTATGAAGACCATTTAAATTAGTGCTTCCTTAAGTGTTACCTACCCACCTCCTCAAAGAATGTTTATTAATTCTCTGACTTGTGCTAGGCATTGGCTACATGTGGGAAGAGAATAATGCAAAGAAACACAGACACGACCATGATAATTAAGTATTTTGTGGAGTTTATGAAGGAAATGCAATTGCAGAACTGCAGTAGAATATGTTAAGGTCTGTGGTAGGAATATACTTTGTGAAATTTTGAGCTGAATGCTTGAGAATCCACTGAGAAATTCTGAAGGAAATTATGAATTGAGTCCACAAAGAAGAAGGAAAAGTCATCCTTATAATGCCAACACTGAAGAGGCAGAGGCAGGAGGGTAAGAAACTGAAGGCCAACACGGGATACCTCTTAAGACTCCTTTTCAAAAACAAAAGAAAAAGAAAAACACAAGAACATAGTACATGGTTAACACATTTTCTATATGCCTAGACTCTTTGAATTTTCTTTAACTCATTGGAAAATTTCTTTCACTCCATAATACTGAACTTAAATGTCTTCATTTCCAGTTTCGTTTAGAGCTCAATACCTCTCTGTGACCTAGATTCCTACAGACAGAGATTCCTGTATGAAATACTGATGTATCAAAAACAATTTAGGCAGGAACTGTGTGAGTTTGGCTTCTGATTATAGAGGCAGAGTTTTACAGTGAGGTGTGCAGAGGTGAGTAAAACTGCAACACTGGAGTCTTGTGGTGGAGGCTGGAGTAGATAAGCCGGTTCCTGGATCTTCTGGAGGTTTTATAGATTCCCCTACAACAATCAGTATGTTGTATGGGCCATTGATGTCCTATAATGCCTCCTTTGGTGGGAATAATTTAGACCAGAGGACCTTGTCTGATAGAAATATATAGGTATTTATGATCTGGTTTAGTTAGATTAAAGAATTTATAAAAAGGAAAGGGGTGGTAAAAAAGTGGAGCAAGTTTGCTGCAGCAATAGTGATGCTTTTGGTATGGCCAGTGGCTAGGAAGCAAACCATGTAAGCAGGGGATGAGATTAAGGGAAGTCTCAGATTAAGGAGTCAGTAGGATATACTTGTAAACAATCTACACTTTATCCCATAAACAATGATGACCCATTGAAAGGTTTTCCACAGGAAAGGTGCAGTTTGTGTCTTCAAGTGGGAAGCAAGATGGCAATGGGAAATTAAACTGAAGAGGTTATAGTGAGAAGAGCTGTTTAGAGGCTGCTACCATACTTGTTTTGGCAGATAATGGAGGTATTAGCAAGACAGAGACAGTGAGGACAATGGAATAAAATTGGCATTGGAAAATGAATTTGTGAGAATTTTTTTATTAATCATTCCATTCATTTACACCTCAAATGATATCCCTCTTCCTGGTTACCCCTCCACATCACCCCAATCCCACCTTCCCTCTCCCCTGTCCCTTTGCCTCTATGAGTTTGTTCCCCCACTTACCCACCCACCCACCCACTCCCACCCCAGTGACTAGACCACCAACCAAGGATGTACTTGGGGAGATCCATGACTCCAGACACATATGTAACAGAGAATGGCCTTGCTTGACATCAGTGGGAGGGGTGGTTCTTAGTCCTGTGGAATTTTGAATTTGTGAGAATTTTAATGAGAGAGATTTGATAGGATATTGTGACATTGAATAAGGTAAGGAAGAATGAAAATAGAACTTGTTTGTTACTGCGTCATATTACTAGCAGTCAACATAAAGAGGATGACTGTAGGTTAGAGCATGGCAAGAGATGTCAGGGAGTACAAATTGGAACATTCTTGGAGAGCCATTGAAATGAGTAACTTTGAAGTCAAATTATGAGTGGAAAATGTTTCTTTCTTTAGCTGATTATTACATTTCTGTTTTCTACCAAGGTTCTCTTTTTTTCTACCAAAGCTCTTTTTTTTTTCTACCAAAGTTTCCTTCCTTCCTAAAGATTTTGTTTCTTCTTCTTCTTCTTCTTCTTCTTCTTCTTCTTCTTCTTCTTCTTCTTCTTCTTCTTCTTCTTCTTCTTCTTCTTCTTCTTCTTCTTCTTCTTCTTCTTCTTCTTCAGAAATAAGGACAAGAACAGTATTTTACAGATGAGGAGGCAGAGTTTCAGAAAAGTAAATGTATATAAATTCATTTTAGAGCTTTTAAAGGAGTGACTTTGAGTCAGAGACAGAACTAAAATAGAGGTGTGGTGTTACTGGTAGCTCACCAGAGATAACCACTCAGTTTATAGCCAATTGAAAGTCTATATTCCAGATGACTGGAACCACACCCAAGTAAGTGCTTTGGGACCTAGGTGTGGTCCTCAGTCTCCAGAACATGAAGTCTTTAAAGGAAGGAACCAAATTCTGGCATCTACCTGGACAGGTGTGTGTGTGTGTGTGTGTGTGTGTGTGTGTGTGTGTGTGTGTGTGTGTGTGTGTTGGGGGGGGGGTATTTGCAGAATAATCAGTTTGAACCAAACACCTTGAAGTAAGCAGTTTTAATAGGCACTAATATAAGTGGTTAGTTGGACAGGGTTTCTTTTTTTTCCCATTTTTATTAGATCTTTTCTTCATTTACATTTCAAATGTTATCCCAAAAGTCCCCTATACCCTCCCCCATGCCCTGCCCTGCTCCCCTACCCACCCACTCCCACATCTTGGCCCTGGTGTTCCCCTGTACTGGGGCATATAAAGTCTGCATGACCAAGGGGCCTCTCTTCCCAATGATGGCCAACTAGGCCATCTTCTTCTATATATGCAGCTAGAGACATGAGCTCTGGGGGTACTAGTTAGTTCCTGTTATTCTTGCACGTATAGGATTGAAGACCCCTTCAGCTCCTTGGGTACTTTCTCTATCTCCTTCCTTGTGAGTCCTGAGTTCTATCTAATAGCTGATTGTGAACGTCCACTTCCATGTTTGCCAGGCATTGGTATAGCCTCCCACAGCTATATCAAGGCATTTCAGCACTATCTTGCTGGCATATGCAATCGTGTCTATGTTTGGTGGCTGATTATGGGATGGATCCCCGGCTGCTGCAGTCACTGGTTGGTCCATCCTTTGGTTCAGCTCCACACATGATCTCTGTAACTCCTTCAATGTG
>LR753483.1:136600-167672 GCA_902729485.2 Mus minutoides | reverse complement strand
TGGACAGGGTTTCATACATACAACCAGGCAGTTTTAACAGAAATTAAGATAAACTGTTAGTTGAAGTGGATTCCTTATAGGCAGTTTTGACAGGAGCTTAGATAAATAGCAGGTTGAGGAGAGGGTTTCCATACAAAAAGGCAGTTTTAACAGAAGTTAACGAAGGCATTCTGGCCTTAGGTTCCTACAATAGGGTGGGGTAATTTTCTATGGGATTCTCCATCAAGAATATCAAATTCTATTTAAACTTAAAATGGTCTCAGGAAAAATACAAAATGAAAGAATATTTTCATTGTTTTGCCCTGTCACAGTAGCCAGTGACTTCGACTATCTTCATTCTCAACTGTTCCTGCCTTCTTGGCAGGCTCCCTATTGCTAAGACAGTCACATGTCTAGTCTCCCAGGTATGATGCTGACTTTCAACCACTATGTTCCTAGAAAAGAGTACTGTTATTCTAGCGCTTTGAATTCTGCTTGCTTGAATCAAAGGGAACCCTACTTTTTCAAATGTATATTGTACTAAATGTTCCACCGGAAAAAGAAGAAAAAATCCATGGTCATTGAAATGAGGAAAGGGGGAGAGGGATGGGGAGAGGGAGAAGAATGAAGGAAGAGAGGGAGGGGGTAAATGAAAAATGAGGAATGAAGGAAACAAAAGAAGGAATAGGTACCATTGTTAAAGATTGACACAAAAAATGAAGGAAGTTGAAAGGTTGTAAGAAGATGTCATTATAAAGTCACGTAGATTAATATAATGGTAATATTCAGTTCTAGAGACATGTGAAGGACATTAATTAATTAATTAATTAATGCTACAGATAATGTAAGTTAGTATGACTTTTAAAATAAGAATCAGCTTTGGCTAGTGCACTAAGAGTGTCTATGTTATTTGGTCAAATATTATCTTTCTGGAACTGTGTACCCAAACAGTTTTGAATTATGAAGGGGATAAAAACATTTCTCATAGCTGGGCAGTGGTAGCACATGCCTTTAATCCCAGCACTCCGGAGGCAGAGGCAGGAAGGTTTCTGAGTTCCGGGCCAGGCTGCTCTACATAGTGAATTCCAGGACAGCCAGGGCTACACAGAGAAACCCTGTCTCAAAAAACAAAAACAAAAACAAAAACAAAACAACATCAAAACAAACAAACAAACAAACAACCTTCTCATCAGTAACATTTATATATCAAAATAATTGCTAGCAGCAAATGTGACTAACCCTATATAAATGGCTAAACAATCATAACCCGGAAATAATCCCTACCACTTGATTGAATCTTGTACCCTCTGAAAAGAGCACTTTTGAAAAATATAATATAATATGCATTCATTTTTAGTGTATAGGATGGGGAACTGTAGTATTATATATAATCCATTACAACAACTCCCATTTACAAATTTACCTTGTGACCTTTCAAAATGAATCACCTCTCTCTGGCTCCAGACTACTGCTGGACCTCTTACTACAATTAAAGTTTTGCCATTTCTACAATTTCACAATAATAGAATAATGGCACTTTAAAAGTTTTGACTTATTTCTTCCATGAGGAAAGCAAACAAACAGTAGTTGAAACCCAAGACACAGATTTCAATTGTTTCCTTTTCCATTTAAGGCCAAGCTCCTCACCCACCCCCACAAAAAAGTAAAGAATTTTGATTACTTAAGGGCAGAAGATAGTCAGTAGAGACCTGTGTTATCAGGGAGCTCATAAACTCTACTTAAAGGCCATAAATAGATGCATCCTCACCAACTGTTGAATACCAGCCCTCTTTGAAGGCTGAGATAGATTTGAAGATAACTTTTTATATTTCCTTCAAACCTGATAAGAGGATAACAGCAGGACAGGAGAAAGATAAGAAGAGTCATTCATCACAGAAGACTGCAGGACACATTCTTTCATTGATTTGTATTCTAAACATATGCTGTTGTAAAATTAACATCCTGGGCACATTATCCTTAAAGGATGCAATGCCTCTACGACCACCCAAGTGCTATTATTTTCATGTTTAATTTCTGTATATTAGTAATTTATGTTGGGACATATAATTGTAAGGGAAATGATGCTAGGTTAAGTAAAATTGTGACTACTCTAAACTTAAAGACATTTTAGTAAAATTATAGCCCAACTTATCGCACCTAGTCCCATGATTATCTGCATAAAGTCCTGTGTACTGTAGGTTATTCTTAAGTGTCGATACAATGTTAAATATTGAATAAAAAGCACACATGTGCATTTATATGTGTGTATATTACTGCATATATTTATACATACAAAGTATGTTTGCTTTTTTCTTTGTTCATTTTTAAAAGAGTAGAAACAGTTTAAATGTTTTATTTTAAAATAGTTCCCAAACAATTTTATTTTAAATCTTTTAACATTTACTTAGATTTCAATTGCTTAATTACGTGTGTATGTTTCTATGTCAGGAGTATGTGTTCCACAGTATATGTCTGGAGGTAAGTAGACAACTTGTAGAAGTCGATTTTTTCCTTCCACCATATAATATTGAATATATGCCTTCTGAGACATTTTGGGAGCCCATTTTAAAATTTTGATTGTGGTAAAATATACATTATAACAAAATATATATATATATATATATATATATATATATATATATATATATATATATATATATATATATATATGTTTTTTGAAACAGGGTTTCTCTGTATAGCCCCTGGATGTCCTGAAACTCACTTTGTAGACCAGGCTGGCCTTTAACTCAGAAATCTGCCTGCCTCTGCCTCAGAGTGCTGGGACTAAAGGCGTGCGCCACCATGCCTAGCAAATTGAATAATTTTTGTTCTTTGAAAGTTCTACTTATAGGGTTGCAGACCCCTTCAGCTCCTGGGGTACTTTCTCCAGCTTCTTCATTGGGGGCCCTGTGTTCCATCATATAGATGACTGAGCAACCACTTCTGTAATTGCCAGGCACCGGCATAGCCTCATACGAGACAATTATATCAGGGTCCCTTCAGCAAACTCTTGCTGTCCTATGCAATAGTGTCTGAGTTTGGTGACTGATTATGGAATGGATCCCCAGGTGGGGTAGTTTCTGGATAGTCTATCCTTTTGTCTTAGCTCCAAACTTTGTCTTGGTAACTCCTTTCATGGGTATTTTGTTCCCTATTCTAAGGTGCAATGAAGTATCCACATGCTCGTCTTCCTTCTTCTTGATTTTCTTGTGTTTTGCACACAATATTAACTAACCAGAACCCCTAGAGCTCATGTCTCTAGCTGCATATGTAGCAGAAGATGGCCTAGTCATCCACCATTGGGAAGATAGGCTCCTTGGTATTGCAAACTTTATATGCCCCAAATACAGGGGAACGCCAGGGCCAAGAAGTGGGAATGGGTGGGTAGGGGAGCAGGGTGGGGGGAGGTAGAGGGAACTTTCTGGATAGCATTTGAAATGTAAATTAAGAAAATATCTAATAAAAAAGAAAGTTCCATACATACAAAATTTATTGATCATATCTATTCACCACTACCTCCCTCAAACTCTCTCTGGTGCCCTATCCCATCTCTGACCCAGTTTCCTGTACTCTTTTATTAGTATCAATTTTTTTTTTTTTTTTTTTTTTGGTTTTTCGAGACAGGGTTTCTCTGTATAGCCCTGCCTGTCCTGGAGCTCACTTTGTAGACCAGGCTGGCCTCGAACTCAGAAATCCGCCTGCCTCTGCCTCCCGAGTGCTGGGATTAAAGGCGTGCGCCACCACGCCCGGCTTAATTTTTTGTTCTTTATAACACACTGAGTCCAATTACTGCTGCCTAAATACACATGAGTATGTGACTATCCATTAGGGCATGAGTAACCTACCTGTGGCCAATTTCCTAAAGAGTGACTTTTCCTCATCCGGTTTCCCAAAAATTGCCCCAATAGACAGGGCTTTTGGATGCCCTTCCCTATTCATGTTGGAATTTTACTGCCTTTTGCTTTGCATTTAATCTTTCTGAATGTACAGGTATAAAACCTTGGGGTTTTGTAATAGCAGAAGATTTCTAGAACAGTTGACACAAAGATGCACGGGACACAGTTGACACAAAGATGCACGGGAATAAAGGGAAGTTGGTCACCTATTGACAGTGGGCTTTCATGTATCCTGATTCTAGACTGTGTTAATTAACTTTCTGGTAACATGAAAAAAATAATCAAATTATAAGTAAAGGTTTATTTTCCTTCAGTTTTGGGGGTTTAGTCCATGATTGTTTGGACTTTTTGCATTTTGACCTAGGGCAAGACAGCACATAACAGGAACACATGACAGAGGAATGTGTTTACCTTATAGTAGCCAGAAGGCTAATAGAGAAGAAAATGAGGGGATTTCAATATTCTTTTAAGGACATATAGTCTAATGATCTCACTTCTTAATTTTGATCTTACTTTCTATGAGTTTTAGCATCTCCCAATTGTACCGTAGGCTAATCACCAGGTCTTTAAGACATGGACCCTTGGGAGACACTTAAACAAAACCATAATAAATGCAAAAAAAATAACTTTGCCTTAAAAGTATTGTCTTCTTTCTTCCTGAATGTTCTAAGAATTTGAATTTTAAACTTCCTAATCTTATCGCTAATGTTTTCATCTTTATCTAATTTTGCTTTACATTTGGATAATTTTCTAAGACAGGATTTCTCTGTGTAGTCCTGGATGTCTTTGTCCTGAAACTTGCTGTAGACCAGGCTGGTCTAGGGATCTAATTGCCTCTGATTCCAGAGTGCTAGGATCTGAGGCATGAACTACCATAACCCCTCTTAAACAATATTTTTAATTTCAACTTTTTATCCTCCTATTCCAAAGTTCTACTATCATTATTATAGTTTCTATAATATTGTTCCTTTATTCTTTAAAAAAATAGTAACAAATTATTTGTCTTCATTGAATATATTTTCTTTCTTTTTTTTTTTTAAAGATTTATTTTATTTATTATATGTGAGTACACTTTAGCTGTCTTCAGACACTCCAGAAGAGGGAGCCAGATCTCGTTATGGATGGTTGTGAGCCACCATGTGGTTGCTGGGATTTGAACTTATCACCTTCGGAAGAGCAGTCGGGTGTTCTTACCCGCTGAGCCATCTCACCAGCCCCGAATATATTTTCTTATTGCTGTAGTTTATTGAAAGTTTTTTTTTTTTAGTTACTTCTGCTTTGTTATATAATCCCTTTTTATATTGGTATGATTTTCATGGTAAGGGTTTCTTGATACGTTAAGGATCCTTCACTTTCTGCATAGAAAAGAGCTAATCAGCAACTCTCGATTTCTAAATGGATGTTTGGAAAATAACTTCTTAGAGAGTATCATAGAAGGTTAGCCAAATTACACTCTGGTTCATCATACAGTCTGTGCTTTCTTGAGATTGTGTACTCTCAGTTTCTTTTAGTTTTTTAGTTCTTGTTTTTTAAAGTTGGCTTGGAAATTAAAATTTTTACTGAGTTTATCATAATTTATTGATGTTTGAGACCATACTTTGATGCTATAGTAGCTAGCTAGAAGTTTTCTATACTTAAATCTTTAAAATTGAAAAAAGTAAAATATAATTTGTCAGTTTTCCCTTTTCCTTTACTTCCACCAACGCTTCCCTTGTGCCCTTCCTTTATCTCTCTCCTTTTTGAGATAATGGCATCTTTTTTCTTTAGTTATTATTGTTACCAACATGTACTTGCACAAACATATGTGCATATGCACACACACACACACACACACACACACACACACACACACACACAGAAGCATGTTTGTGTATATACACCTAGATCTATGAATACAATCAGTTCAGTTCATTTAGTATTACTTTTAATGTTCTTTGATGAGGGTTAAGAGCTACACTTATCTATGGATATAAGGATATAAATTTAGAATGGATTTAGGAATTTTTCTGGTTTGATGTAGCATGGTAGGTTCATTTTTGAGATCCATGGCCTTTGACAATGCACAAAACCATAGCTATCATCTTAAAATGAAATAAGAGATAGCCAATTCTGGAGCCATTTTCAGTGGCCAAGGCCGAGGGGCAGAGAGGTAGGTTACCCCAGGTTCCATGTTCCAACATGGAAGCAGTTTTATGAAGTTTTTATAGTTTTACAGAACATCCATCAGAGAGGTGGGTACAGAGAGATGTGGGGAGCTTTTTTATAGGTCTAAAATGCTATTAGATGATATTCTTAGCTTTTGGATTGGGGGAAGCTAGTGGTGGGCTAAGTTAATAGATTATACAAAGGCTTTAATCTATTATTAGTTCTTACACAGAGTAGGTCCAGAACTTAGCCCCAAATTAGGTAATTAGCTTCTGGACCTGCAGCATTTCAATATTTCCATAGTATTGAAATTTTAATCATCTAATCAGTCTCTGCAGACACAGATGCCTTTCAGATGTTTTTGTTCATACTTTCCTATTCTCTAATGTTGGCTGGGTTTTCAGTATCAGGTGTGATTTCCCTCCTGTTGAGCATGCCTTGATTTCAATTAATCAGATGTTGGTTACTACCAAGATATGAGTGCCACTATTGCATTCTTAAAGTTATTATGTCATGCTGGCCATAATTGTGGTTCATAAGTGTTACAGCTGTATAGGACTATTGGTTGCTTTCCTCCCTTGGAAGCTTGCATAGAACCTTCTGGTATTATGGAAACTTATCTTCAGGGAGTAGATTTTCAGGTCAGATCCAGTTCTGATTCTTTGGGTCTTATGTCTAAAATGTATGGTGTCTTCAGTAAAAGGGGCTTACCTACAATATCTGGGAGACAACAAATGTCTACAGTAGCTTATATTGCTTTCAGACTCACTCAGACCCTCTTGACCAATAACTCAAAAAGAGAATTCCCATAGCAATGTTTTTGTTAGATAGTCTATGACTCTTGTGGAGAGTATTGTAGGCCCAAGTGGGATAACTTCATTTGAACTCTATATGTTCAAATACATACATACATACATACATACATACATACATACATACATACATACATATGTGTGTTCAAATATATGTATATATTTATATACACATATATGTATGTATACATATACATAGATATACAATGTATATTTGAACCTATATAGTTCAAAAATAAAGTTATATATAATATTATAAAATATTAATTTTAGGTAAATAAAGTATAAATATTTTCTTTTTAATGTGTGTGTGTGTGTGAGAGAGAGAGAGAGAGAGAGAGAGACAGAGACAGAGAGAAAGAGACAGAGAGAGAGAGGGAGAGAGAGAGAAAACATGTGTGTGTAGGTACACTTACTACATGCATATGTATATAGAAACCAGAAGACCACATAGGGTATTATGGTTAGGAGCACCATTTCCTTTGAGACAGGATTTCATATTGGCTCGGGTTCAATTAGACTAGTGTGGCTGGTCAGTAAACCCTAGAGATCTCCTATTTTCTATTCTCTGTTGCTGGAATTAAAAGTAGATACCACCACCTCTAACATTTTGAGGCTTCTGGGGATTGGAGTCCAGTCCTCAAGAATGTAAAGAAAGTACTATACTTAATAAGCCATGTTCCTAGCCCAATACTCAAATCATACATCTATTTAATTTATATATCTACACTACACATATAAGGTGAGAATATATGTCAAGAAGTTATAATTTGTGTTTTTAGCTATTAGTACTATTTAATGGTTGTTTGCCATTGACGTGAATGTGCCGTGATATACACTAAACTTAATTTTAAAATAAGTATAAAATAAGTTTGTATATTTATTAAGTTAATAACAAATGGATGGTATTTTTAGTAGTTGTTTGATAATATCTTCTTTAAAAATACTGTTTAGCCGGGCGTGGTGGTGCACGACTTTAATCCCAGTACTTGGGAGGCAGAGGCAGGCGGATTTCTGAGTTCGAGGCCAGTCTGGTCTACAAAGTGAGTTCCAGGACAGCCAGGGCTATACAGAGAAACCCTGTCTCGAAAAACAAACAAACAAACAAAATACTGTTTAATCTTCATATGATTGTTAAAGACTTCTCATTTGTTCTTATGGGATTTTAACTGGAATTACAATCTTACTCGGGAATATTTTACCACATAAATACTCTTTCCATCTCACAAAACAGAATACCTTTCATGTTTTCAAATATTTTATATCTCGTAATCTATTTTAAGAACTTAATTATACCTCATATTAAGATTCTATCTGGTATTCCTTCAATGGTAACTATGACATTTGTGCTAATATGTTGTAAGCAGAAGTAGATAAAATATTTCATATTGCAGTAGTTTTTTTTTTTTTTTTTATCAAGATACTCTGCTTTCTTTTATCAGCGTCAGTACAACTATTGCCTTGTAATTTGACCTATATGCTAGGCACCTGAATTTTGGTCATCAGAATTATTCAAGAAGTGTTTTAATCAAATACTTTAATCAAGGCTTGACTTTCTTCCCAGTTTTTAAGACAAGGTCTCAATATGTAGCACTATCTTGCCTAGAATGGGTGTAGATCAGACTGGTCTTGAACTCACAGCTTCTGCTTTCTGAATTCTAGGATACCTTCATGTCTGACCCTCCAGCCTTTACCTTTAATATTTTTAAATAAGTTGATTTTTTCCTATTGTTTCATATAAATAATATATTAATCTATTACTGAACTATTTTTAAAAATGAGTTTAATAAACCCATGATTATTTTTATTGTAATATGTTTGATCTTTTGATATCTTGATCTTTGGTTTTTAAAACCATTTTCCTATTGTTGCATTGGTTTTCATCTTGTGATCCATGTGTAGAATATTAGTTAAAAACATAAGTTCAAGCATATGCCTGCCTGGGCATGGATCCCATTTGAGCATGTTAAGAATCAGGAACTGTTAAATTCTTTGTGCCTACGGGTCCTTCTTTATAAAATTTGAAAACAGGGATAAAAATAGTCTCCATGACATAGAGTAATTGAAAGGGCTCTGTGAATAGATGTTTTGAATGTGCCTGGTGCATAGTAGGCTCTCATAACTGTTATTAGTCATTTCCTGGGCTGTTTTGCCTCTAGAAATACTGATATATTTTTATTAAATGGTTATTATCAAATTTAAAAAAAACATGTGTTGCTTATGCATCACTACTTGTCAGTTATACAGATAAATTCCATGGAATATGAAATCATAAACTTTTTGTTTTAATGTATTCCATGCACACCTGATATTTTCATTTCATAATTTTTATTGGAGTTATCTGATATTACAGTTATGTTATTAAAAATCCTATCTTAATGCACATAGTTTTGATTTTAAAAATGTTGTTATACTTAATATCTTGAATATTAAACATTTAACTCTTCCTTTATCTAAGTACCTTCATTGTTCGTAACCTGACCTTTCTCAAATTTTTTCTAATATTCAGTTTTGTTCTTTATATTGCTACAACTTTAACCAAATAGTCTTCTACAGTATACATTTGGGCATGCTTTATTCCTTTAATAGTGTTTGGGGTGGGGTAGGGTGGAATTCATCCCAATGGAAAACACTAGTTAGTTATTAAAATAATTAAGGCATATATGCAAAAACCTGTTAAATATAAATGTATAATTTCTCCATTCATTCACAATGTTTGAACAAAGTGGCGCTCTACTTTTGGATGATACCTATTTGGCTATTCTAGTTGAAAGGGTGTCACTTTCAACAAGCTTTGTTTGAAAGCTAAAGTGTAACTGTTCACTGTAATAAATAAATTTGATTGTTTCATCATATAGGATTTCAGTTACAGCATGGACCTAGACTCTTCAGTCTCTATGTCCAATTCTAGAGTCTCTCCCTCTCTCTAGTACAATAACTCCTGGTTTTAATAAGTTATTTCCTCAGGTCTGTTATTCATAAGATACACATTTCTTCATCTGTAAGTAATGAGGTTGGATTAAATGATCTTGAAGGTTTATTCCAGGAATAAAAGTCCATGATCTATAGCTGTTATTCTTTTATTATTCTACCAGA
Source organism: Mus minutoides (assembly GCA_902729485.2). Classification (NCBI taxonomy): domain Eukaryota; kingdom Metazoa; phylum Chordata; class Mammalia; order Rodentia; family Muridae; genus Mus; species Mus minutoides. Next base: position 157,744 of record LR753483.1, on the reverse strand, counting down.
AATGCTCTTTAAAATTCTTTTCTGCTCCTCCCTCTTGTAATCTCCCCCACTCTGCCACTATTGGTTTGGAGGTTGGCCATTTGTCTAACAGAACAATGCTCTAAGGGGAACACAAGTGTTTCTAAAGCATCTGTCATCTCTGATCCCCTGCTCGAATTTATTCTTCTATAATTGGCACCCTCAATATCCATAGGGTACAAAACCACCACCTCTGTTCCCAGAATCATCTGAGTACTCACCAACTCCATCATCTTCTCTCTCTCTCTCTCTCTCTCTCTCTCTCTCTCTCTCTCTCTTTCTCTTTGCTATAGGATAAGTAGCTTTTGGAGCTATATCCCTTCAGGACATAGATTCATAATGCCAGTATCAGAGAGAAGAGATGTTTTCTATGACTCCATTTTTTAAAAATTTACCTTTTACAGAATTTGTTAATAGTTCCCGACTATCTTTTATTGCCTCATCTGTTTATTTGATCATATTTTACTTGATAAAGGTACTTTCCTTACCCCTGTACTATTTTGCATCAATAGATGTGACTCCTGTGATACAAGGAAGGTCTCAGGGGCTTAAGAAGTCACCTCAACCAAAGAACAATTGCCTTTGGGCTATAAACTCCAATGCTGCAGTTGTGGCTTATGATTTCAGTTTACTTGGTCAATAAGAATCAATTCAAACATCAGGTGGAGCTTGAGGAGTCTTGTGGAAAAGTAGGGGATAGAATTGAGCAAGCCAAAGGGGTCAAGGACTCTACAAAAAGACTTACAGAATCAACTAACCTGGGCCCATGGAAGCTCACAGAAACTGAACTACCAACCAAAGACTGCAGCAGCTGGACCTAGGTCCCCCACACACTTGTAACAGATGTGCAGCTTGGTCTTCATGTAGCTTCCCTAAATATTCGATCAGGGACTGTCTCTGACTCTGTTGCTTGGCACTTCATATTCTTCCCCTAGTTAGGCTGCCTGGTTATGCCTCAGTGGGAGAGGATGTGCTTAGTTCTGCTGGGACTATATGTTCCAGGGTGGGGTGGTATACAAGAGGAGCTTCCCCTTCTCTGAGGAAAAGGGGAGGTGGTGTTGGAGGAAGGGGTTTGTAAGGGTGGGACAGGAAGGAGAGCAGGGAAGGGGCTGCCATGGATGTAGTCTGAATACAAAAATAAATTATAGAAAGAAAAAGGAATCAATTCAGAGCACTTTCTTCAATTTCTGTCTCTTTATCTCTCTGTCCCTTTCTTTCTCACTCTACTTTCCTTTCCTCCCACCTTCCCTCCCTCCCACCTTCCCTCCCTCCCACCTTCCCTTCCTCTCCCTCTTTCCCTTTCCTCCTCCCCCATATCTAGTCACACAGGGAAAATTTGAGGGCTAAGTCTTTAAACCATTTCTGTTGTTATTGCTTTTAGTACTATTGCCATTTCTATCAGATAGTTACTGATATTTTTCTCTTACTATTTGAGGGATTGTTACTGTGATAGTCACAATTGTTATTCTTGTGGCTCTTAGTGGTACATAACCAGTGAAACTCTTTACATGTATTTATTTCATTTGATATTTTCTTAGTTAATACTATTTAGTTTTCTGTGAGGAAAGAGCAGAAATAGAATCTTAAGGAAACTGGATAAATTCCCCAGCATAAAATGGATTCAAGTAATGAAGCTATAGTTTTTAAATCTCAGTCTAGTTGAACTCAGAACTAACTCTCTTGCTAGATCTTTGAAATGTTATATTCTTGCATATGAGCTGTGGCATCGTTTTCTTTGAAGTATTAGCAATTGTTTTTAATAGACTTCATTCCCCTTTCTGTAAAACCCTGATATATCCTGTCAGAATCCTCCTGAATGGACTCAGAAGCACCCAGGGAAAAGCTCATCAGATGTAGCATGGGAGCAAAAGAATATTTATGAGGCCTGTATGACGAAACCCAAAATGGTGCCTTTATCCCACCTTCAATTCTAGGGTTCTCCTGTGGTATTGGTGTGAGAGAGAGCTGAATCCAAAGACATGTTCATTTGAGATGCTTGCTGTCATACAGAATAGTTCCTTGAAATGTAGATCTGAATGTTAGCATCATAATTTATTTTTAGCAATAATAAGAGGTTTCTTAATTTGCAATGACCAGTTATGAATGGAAAACCAAATGTTAATGAATTTGAGATGTTTCTCTCAGTACATCCCTATGTTGCTTTGCACTGCTTCTCTGAAACCTTGTCTTTAAACTCACGACTTGCTCCTTTGGCATGGCTCATGCTGTTACACCACACACTGCCAATGAGATTATTTATAATTGCAATGTTTTTATGATACATACATTTTTCTGCTTTATTCAAAAATAATTATTTAATAATAAAAACGAATTTAATATTTTTCTGCTTTCATTCCTCATTATATAAGTATCCAAATAATATATTTTAGATTGTATTATGTTAGAATATTCATTTTGAATTTGCCATATTAATTGCTCAATTGAATTACATAAAAAATCATTAAAGAACTTTAAAATTGTAACCAGGGCAAAATTTCACCAATTTTTGAAATGGCCACAGACATACTTGTATTATTTTCTACTATGTATCCATACAGTGTTCAAAATAAATGAATGCAACCATTAAAATGCAAGTTTGTTTTTGCCTTTAATAATGTGAAACTTATATTTACCAAGTAGTAGTCTTAAGAAAATTTATTTATGATTTATCAGTAAATATTTGATTTGTGTTTCTATTTTATGTGCCTTTGTACCTCAGATTGTATAAACATTTCTTATGTAAAAGGAGAAAAAAGTTTCAGAAGTCCTGCTATGTTCTGTGGACATGTTGATGAATACTCTATGTGCTTGAACATTAGGCATTTTATTGCAAAGTCAGTAGTAATGCAAACATTTTGGACATATTTATTCTTAATATTTTATAATATCAGTGGCTCTAACTTTTCCTATATAATTGCTGTACTACTCCCTTTTACTCCATTCTTGTCTATAGAATATGGTTTGTAATATTTAGAACTTTCTATAACCAGAATGCATTCAAAACCTGAAGTGCACATATTTGAGTATCTCTGGGAAGTTTGATATCATTATCATTATAGTGGAAGCCACGAAGCAATGACAAACAAAAGTGGACATCCATAAGTTTGCAATTTTAAAAATATGCCCACTTATTCTTACTGTTGCTAAAAATGCACCGGTGTAAAAAGAGGGGATTCTTCTTGTTGTTATAAGCACTGCCCAAAAGAACACATCATTTCTTCTCAAGATCCATTTAGTTGAGCCTCCTCCCTTCCACATCCTAAACGCTTATGTTTATGTTTGTTAACATCTGTACAATGTAGCAATTGTTCCTTCCATCTTACTCAAACTAATAGAGATGCTAGAAACATCTGGTAGTTGATAGTTAACTTATTTTTTTTTTCATTGCACCTTTTCATAGAAAGCAGGGAATGGAATTTAATATATCCCTTGAGAGACCCTTGCATTTATGACAGGTGTGTATTTTTTAACGAGTCATTGGTTGACAACATTGCCTCTCCTAAGTCCATCTGGAAGCACATTCATCTGGCAAAGAAGAGAAGGGAGTAGAAGTAAAATTTGAAAGAAAGTTGGGCTGTCAGGTGGTTGTTGGAAAAAGCATCCAATTCTCCCCAGAATTATTTATTCTGCTTATTTTGTGCAATTTCCTGCAACTGCCTTTTATAAGCCTGTCACTATGATGATTATCTGTTTTGAGTTATTTAGCTTCATAACACTAATTTACCAAGAACCCTAAAATTATGTCTCTTGTCAGTGTGGAAGTAGGAATTGATTGAGTATACTGCTTGAGCTTTATCCCAGCTCCTCAGCATCTCATTTGTCTGAGGGGCATGGGTAGGGGGAGGATAAATGAGTGTACCCTGAATTTTCTAACCCTTTCTTAGTAAGAGTTGTTTGATCTCTAAAGACATTTTTTAAAGCTCTTTGTGACCTCATGAAGATTATCTCTAGCTTCCCCAGCAGTTATGATTAGCTAAGGTTATTTTTACTGAGAACATCTCTGGGCTTGAAGTGGAAGGGTAAGGATACTGCATTCTTGGTGGAGGGCCAGTGTTTGGAATTCTTTCCTTGATGTGACATAATGAATCTTAATTGGCCTGCCCCTGGGCCCTAGCACAGCTGCCTCAGCTGGTGGTGCTTCTTAGGGAGAGGTTCAGTGGTAGAAGAAAGAAATGAGGATGAGTGCAGGGCTACCTTGGTGACCTAGAACAAGTCATCTACATCACTGGATCTGTGACTTTGTCCCTTTAAAATGTTGGCTTAAAAAGAGCTATAAGATATGTACTCTAATTGTTTCAATGTTAATACTGTTTGTGTCAATTTCACTTGTCTCTCATTCCTCAGACACACAGGTATTATTGAAGATTCAACTTTTTGAATGGGCTTAAAGTATTGGTTCCTACACACACACACACACACACACACACACACACACACACACACGTGCATTCATGAACATAAACAGGCATCTGCACTTACATGTGCACTCATGAGTATGTCTGTGAACACACACACACATATTAAGTGAAGAAATCTGAATCCTCTGCTAGTCATAGAAACTTTTGGTTTGCTTTATCGTGTGTGTGTGTGTGTGTGTGTGTGTGCGCACGCGCGCAGGTAAGCATGTGGAGGCCAGAATCCAACCTTAGAATGTTGTTTCTCAGGAGCTGTTGATGTATCTCAGTTTGGGGAATAAGTTCCTTCACTGAGACTCAAGGCTTCATTTTTCAGTTGGGCTGGCTGGCTACCTTGTAAGCCCCAGGGATCTTCCTGTACATCCCACCATGCTTGCTTTACTGTTGTTTAATGTGCTTCTGGAGATCAGGTCCACGTCTTCATGCTTAAGCAAGTGCTTTACCCATTGAGCTGTCTCCGTAACTCTGATTGTTCTCTTTTTAATATTCAGTGTAAAGCAAAATATAATGTTTACATACTGGATTGGTGGTTTCCTGAAGAAGGTATGAAAATATATAACAATTTCTAACTTATTTTTCAAATTAAAAATATACCCCCAAAATATGGAATAGTAAAACATAACAATTCTTATCCATTTCTCTCCAGAGTCTTCTAGTGATAAATTTGTGATAACATTTTCACTGCACTCATGTCTCTGCCTCCAAGTTAAATTATCTGGCTAGTCCTGGTCATATAACTTTACTTAACATAACAACTTATCCTGATTTCCTCCAAGCATCATAAAATGGGTGTAAACAGGACAGGCCAAAGTCCATTAGAGTATTGGTGACTTCAGTGCCTAGGCATCTTCAGCTACTCTTGTAGATAAGTTTAGAAAGAAGCTAACTCTGTTCTCCTGTGTCCATTGGTTGGCAGACCCTCACTTATCTTTAGTGCTATTTAGTGACTGTAAAGCAAAGTGTTTCCTTGGAATATCCACTTGGAAAAAGAGTTGATAATTGCTATTTGAGCTGCTCCAGGCAGCCTTCTTTTCTCTGTCTTTAGGGGTGGTCTCCTGATGGTCTCAAGAATTCTATGAATGTCAAGAATGTGCAGGAGTCTGGGACTCTGTTTTTAAGGCAATTTCACCTGTACTCCATTCCTCTTTGTGACTGAAGTAAAGAGAACTTTAGTGATTAGCTTAATCTCTTCAGGAAAAATTTTTTTGTTAAGCTTGTGTGTTAACACTGGGAAAGTCATTGGGAAAGGTATCCTCATTCATCTTGGCCACTCTGACTACAAAGTTTCTTTGTCTGAAAAGCAATGTAACAGATTTCAGAATGACCCAATAATAAGTGTTATATTTCTTCCATAGCAGGAAAGAGATTTCTTTTCCCAAATATGTTCTTCTATTCCTCTTTTCTTTAAGTCCCAGGAGTGGTATTTAATCTTTGAGAACATTATATTTTGCATATGGTAAAGATTGTTAAAACCATTGGGGAAATTTACCAGGAAATTGGTGCATTTTTTTTCCTCCTTCACAGAAGTAGCAATGATCCTAACACTGTTTTCTGTGATCTGAGATTCTTGATAATGGGCTCAGCCTTAAGAATTTGGCTGAAATCTTTGTATATAAGGGTTGCTCATATCTCTTTAGATGCACATATGCTTAGCAGTAGATCTTCATCTGGTACAGATGAACCAGAATCAGCAAGACAGTTTTTGAAGCTCAGTTTGCTGACTACCAACCTACAGCTTCTGAGGTAAGTCATAAATATATGCCTCACCAGTTTCTGGGCAATATTGATGCTCTTTCCTCTGGACCAGTTTTTGAGACCTTTTAAACAAAGAAATGTCAAATGCCACAATGACCAATATCTAAAGCCACTAGTCCTTCTACTAAGATCTCCATTGAATCTGCAGTAATGTTGTAAGTGTTGGATCAACCCTCATAACTATCAGGAAGCTGATGAATCTTTCATTATTCCCTTTTTAAAAATCATTGAAAGGGGGGCTGGAGAGATGACTCAGCAGTTAAGAGCACTAACTGCTCTTCCAGAGGTCCTGAGTTCAATTCCCAGAAACCACATGGTTGGCTCACAACCATCTGTATTGGGATCTGATGCTCACTTCTGGTGTGTCTGAAGAGAGCAATGGTGTACTCATATACATAAAATAAATAAATCTTTTTTAAAAAGCCAGCACTGGGAGTTTACATTAAAAAAAAAAAAAAAGCAAAAAAAAAATTCCTTGAAAAAATGGACCAATGTTAGAGTTGAGAAGCATGACCTCCACCACCATGATTTTTTTTTCAAACCCTCATGTTGGACCTGTTAAGATGTGATAAAAATGATTACAAAAAAACTACTTGCATAGGAAGGTTTTACTCTATCAACTTAGCACCTTGTTGAGAAGAATGAACTTTTTCCATGTCACATGGCTTAATAGGTTAGTTAAACCAGGACAACCTTGACATGTCTGAACTGTGTTAATGAGTAACTGAATAATTTACCCATATGTATAAAATAATCCTTATGACCATATGATATAATATGGAAAGCAATCAACAGTTTCAAAAACTGACATCACCGACCTATTGTTTTCTTTTAACTTAACTGATAGTTCCTACATGCCTTACAGGGAAAACTAGACTAATTAGCTGAAGAGGAAGAAACCACCTGGCAGAGAGACACAACTCTAATTACATATGCAAGCCCAGTCACAAGGTTAGGTTATAGCTTGTGGAGATTGAAAACAGGGCAGTAAGAAACCATTGCCAGACAAAAATCCAAGATAGAACCTCTGCCAAGTGACTTAATGACAAGTTTCAACAAAATTCTGGATGTTTGTGAGAAAAACCAAACACTGTGATAGATCACCCACTATAAATGGTGTGAATATTCATGTCTTCCTCTAAATGGCTTTAGAAGGCTTTATGTACATCTTCTGTCTGAGAACTTGATGATGAGTCAGTAGCTTCTAAATTCAAAAGTGTTAAAGACTTTTCAGACGAAAGATAATTTCTGTTATTTTGTGACAAGAATTGCATAGAATCAGCAAGATGAGAGCAAGGCTCAAAATTGACTTACTGATGTAGAACTACAATTTATGGTTTCGCAGCTCAGTGCCTGTATTGTACAATTCTAGGAAGCACCATTAGGGAGTAACGGTACTTGTATCATTTTGAATATTCTAAGAGCATTTTCTTTATTGGGCTAAAGAAATTTTGGACAGCTATCCAGGCTTAGAGTGCTATATGTTCTCTCCTACAAGGCACTTGTAATCCTGTTGTCCTGGAGGCATCTAAAAGGAAAGCCTGAGAATCATTTGAAAAGGAGTCTTATGATCTCCTTACATTTTCCACATCTGCACTTGGTCTACTATTGTTTTCCCATTCTGTCACCCATGGTATGATAACTGGTACCTTCATCCTGCTTGTCTCTCACTGCCACTACTTGCATCAATGACAAGGAATTTGGAGAATCCCAAAGGGATTATAGTCTGGCCTCTAAGGAACCTCAACTAAGTAGGTCTTTTGGCTACCCCACCCAAAGGAATTTCACAACTTCATTTAATTTGCAAATTGCCTCCAGCTAGATTAGAGAAATCTTGTGTAATGTATACTTTTCAAACATAACTTCTTTCTTGCCACTGCTATTGAATATGTAGTTAAAGAATGTCTTTTTGAAAAAAATCAAATATTGATCATATAGGGTTTTTCTAATACCTTGAAAGTATGACTTTGTTTTGTCCTAGAATATAGTAATGTCCACTCTCCATTTTTCAGATGAAGGAGCTAGGGCATCAGAAGGCTGACTTCTTTAAGATTTTTCCAGGTAGCAAGAGGTAGGGCTAGAGCCCAGGGCATCCAGTTTCAGGGTTTATGTTCTTAAGTAGCTATGTTTGCTGAAGCTTTTGCCACCAACAGAGACACTTCTTCCTCCTGTGAGGACATATGTAGTTCCTCCCTAAATATTGTCTGGGCTCTTAGTAAGATTTAAATGGTCTAATCTGTCTACTCCCTTCTAATACCACAGTTCTGGTTTCCCAAGAGAAGACTGCCGAACACAAGGTCAGAAGATCAGAAGACTGGACTGTGAGAATTTTCTCTGATCTTGGCATCCATACAAATAATACCTCTAATGTTCTTTATCTTCATTTTGTCACTGAAAATAAAAAGATCAAGATTGTTCCACATCAATAAGCTTGGATTCCCTCCTTTCCTCTGTCAAAATCAGGATCACATTCTTTGATGGTAACACAATTATAATCTTTCAGAATTTATTAAATAGGTATTGCTTATGGCTCCATTCCTTTGATTTACTGACTACAGTTATCATGGAAATTAATTTCTACATATTAAAAACATACATAGCTTTGAAGAAACGTATTTATAGCTGTATAGCACTTTTATTATAGAGAAATATGTAGAGATAAGAAGTCAAGATTCAGATCTTGAGCTTTTAAAACAGGAGATGGTTAATTTTTATAAACTTATATGAAGTAGTATACAAAATCCAGAAAAATCACAATTGAGACTCACTGATTTCCATATACATTTTGAAATCATTCACAACTTCTCGTAATAGATACTGAGATCCTTTTGCATAAGTGGAGACAGAATACTGAACAACATAGAAATGCTTCCTGCCCCTATGCTGTTCAAAGGCTAGTGGGACAAATAAACCTTGAAATAATAACTCCAGTGAAATGTGTTGTGAATTTTTCTGGTGGATAGAGTACAGTTCACAGAAATCCTCTGGAAACGACCTAGTCAAGGTAGAAATGAAAACCTTCCAGAAGATTTGATACTTATGCTAAAACGTGAAGGGTATGGAAGGCCAGCCTGTGATAAGGAAAGTTCAAACATTCCAAGTAGAAGCAATTGCATGTGTATAAAGCCAGAGGTAAAGAAGTATACAACATAGCCAATGAACTGAAACATCAGCTAGAACCACATTTCATTTTGCTGAATGAGGACATTCAGACTCTGAAAGCAGAAGAAAAACAAGTGTCCAATGTTGCTACATGGACAGAATGACGGTCATCTGAGTTCAAGAGCTGGCCTCCTACCATTGTTTCTATGGCCATGTATTGGGTCAGTACACCTTGAGGCAAGGCTACTGTTAGCTCATATGATAGTTTTGGGTGACTCAGAAATATAACATCTTTCTAGATCAGTGCTCCTCAACCTGTGGGTAGCAACCCTTTGGCAAACCTCTTCCTCCAAATATGGTTACATTGCAATTCATAACAGTAGCAAAATTACAGTTATAAAGTAGCAAAAAATAAATTTATGGCTAAAGGTTATCACAACATGAGGGACTATATTAATGGGTTGCAGCATTATGAAGGTTGGAAACCATTTTTCTAAACTGATAGAAAATTTTGTTAGACAAAGGTCTGCCAAAAATTGTGTCAAGAAATATAAAAGTCTAGCATATGTGGCATGCATTGCATAATTTCATTTGTGGCTGAAGATTCAGACCAATTAAATATAAATTTGTGACATCTTAAGCATCTGTTGAGGAAGATTCTATAACTACTGGACTCCAGTGAACTTTTCATGGTTTATGAGTTATGCAGAGTTGAAACATTGATCTTGCCTGCTTCTCAGGTGTTTTGAGTTCCCTCAGCTTCTAATTTTTGACCCATTGCTGCTGTGACCATCAACATTTCTGTCTGCCTTGCTGTCCACTAGGTCCTGATGTATTATTTTCTATGATTGGGCTGATTTTCAGTATATGAAATGAACATCTCCATCATAGTCTAGACTGAGAAATGTAACTTTAAATTTTGCCTCCTGGGTTTCTCTCCCCTTCCCATTTAGAGATTGCATCTTATGTTTGGTCATATTTGCAGCCTTGTTTGAGATTACAGGAGTCTCTTTCATAAAGTATAAGCTAAAGGAAAGAATGGACGCTAAACATGGCTAGAATAATTTTTCCAAGTGGGTTATATACTAGAATATGGATGTTTTCATAGAACTCATAGATGTTGTGAAAAAACAAACAAATAATTCTTGGTTAAATGATCTTCAGCAACTATAAGAGAAAAGCAGGGCAATGATTTGCTTATACTTCACTGCCTTCTGAGTCTTTATTATATGAGTGTGCTTGCATTATAAGTCTGCAATTATATGAAGAATTTTAAGAATTATTTGATCAAATTAACAATAAGATTCTTTTTTATCTTTCTTATTTGTTATTTTTCAGGACAGTATTTTTCTATGTGAAGAGGTCAGCTCAGAACCATTGGAAAATTCCACCAGGCACCTCTCCTCTCCTGGAAGCAACAGGTCAGAGAGCACTTAGACCAGAAGGGAGAGGCTGATTAAGCCCCTACTACCTCATTCCCTAAAGACCAATCAGTTTAAAAGATTCACTGTTCTGCCAATCATATTGTGCCTAGTTGCTGATGCTCTATTCCATCCTTGGAAACTGTATAAAACCTCACCCAAATGGGCAGTCCAAGGTCACTGTCTCTCCATCAGGTCTGAGACAACCCCAGCTCACTGGAACAATAAATTCCTCTTGCTTTTCACTGAGGGGGTGGGGTGGGAGAGGCTGTATTTAAGCCTCAGCAGAGTCTTACATACCATCATTTGCACAAAGTGACTGCCTACATAATGGGAAAAGATCATTGCCAATTATGCATCTGATAGAAGGTTAGAATCTAAAATATATAAAGAAAAAAAAACAAACAAAAAACGAATATTAAGAAAACAAGCCATGTGAAAAACAGAGACCAGAGATAAGCAGAGAATTCTCAAAAGAAGAAAGACAAATGGGTAAGAAACACATAAAGAAGTGTACAACATCCTTAGTAATCAGGGAAATGCAAATTTAAGCTACTTTGAGATTTTGTGTTACACTAGTCAGAATGGCCAAGATCAACAAAACAAATGACAGCATGTGTTGCTAAGAATGCAGGGAAAGGAGAACACTCGTTCATTGAGGGTAGAACTGCAAACTGGTACAGCGCGGTAGTTCCCCTAGAAGCTGGAAATAGAATTAACTCGAACTAACTATACAAGTCCTGGCCAAACACTGAAAGGATCTACATCCTACTACACAGATACTTGTTCATACTATTCATTTTTGCTCTATTCAAAATTGTCAGAGATTGAAAACATCCTAGTTGTCCATCAACTGATGAATGGATAATGAAAATGTGGTACATTTACACAATGAAGAATTATTCAGCTACCAAGAAAATTAAATTATGGAATTCACAGATAGATGGATGGAGCTAGAAAAAAAACCACCCTAAGTGAAATATCACAGATTCCAAAAGAAAAATACTGTACGTTTTAACTTATATATGAATGTTAGCTTTTAATTTTTTTGATATATGTGCTATACTCTGAATAACCATGGAGGTTAGATATGTAGTAAAGGACTCAGGGGAGGGGAGAGAATCTCCCAAGGAAGGGGAAATAGAATATAGAATAATGGAAAGCTAAGGCATGGAAATTAGGGTAAGAGGATTAAGTAGGGAAGAGAGCTGGAGATAAAGGTAAAGGACGGAATACAGAAAAGAACAACTAACATTAAAGGCTATTTGACAAAATGAAAACTACTACTGAACACCTTTCCTAAATGTATACATATACTGAATGGATCTAAATGGAATTACCAAATAATAGAGGAGATAAGGCCCTAAATATACATCTGATATTACTTAGTAAAAACAATGGACAAAGAGCCCATGAAAAACTCTCACACAGACTATTGTCAAGGCTATTGGCTATTATCTACAACCTGATTCTGGGTTACTGAAAATAACACTTATGTCATTGAACACAGAGAAGTCAAACTGGTACCTAATTAGTAGCTTCACCCCTACTGAGCAGCATTCACTGTACTGGAAGTTTACTTTGCTTGCTACTGGAGGAGAAAAGTAACCATCAGCATCACCTAGCTACAAAGCCTGTGACCTACAACAATGAGCTGCCTGCAAGATGTCCTGTTGCTATGGAGGCACAGATGTGGAAGTAAAGAATTATTGTTCGAGTGGATTTAAGACACACTTCATTAAATAGAACCTATACCTGACACTGCTAAAGAGGCCAAGAATTTAAGACTAGGTAAGTCATGAGTGTAGGGGGAAACCTCCTAATATTTTTCTACTAAAGGAACATTGAAAAAAAATGACTCCTAAGGAAATACTGCTAAACCCATAGAGTTAGTGCCTCAATCAATACACATTATAGAAGCACCTTCTTTCAGTAGATGGGAATTAGTACAGAGACTCATAACTGAAACAACATGCAGAGAGTGAGAGAGTTCAAAGGACTCAGTTCTAAATCGGACATTTTCACCAAAGTCCTACCTTTAAGGCTTAGGGTGTCTATGTGGGAGAGGAGGCAGAAAGTTTTTAAGAGCCAGGCATGATGGATGATTCCAAAGAAACAGTGGCTTCCGTATACAACAGGACTAATACATACATATACACTCACAAAAACTTTATCAGCATGCATAGGATCTATGCAGGCTCAAACCAGCTAGGATTCCTGCACTAACGGGAGGCAGAGGCAGAGGCAGGCGGATTTCTGAGTTCGAGGCCAGCCTGGTCTACAAAGTGAGTTCCAGGACAGCCAGGGCTACACAGAGAAACCCTGTCTCGAAAAAAACAAAAACAAAAACAAAAACAAAAACAAAAACAAAAACAAAAACAAAAACAAAAACAAAAAAGGGAAAGGGGACACAAATTCTCATCCCTAAACAGAAAGTTGTCTGTAATTGATACCTGCTGACAAAAGGAAAGATCAGATTTTTCCAGTGGAGTCTCACTGGGTATATGAATTACACTTGAGGGCAGACCCCATGACGGGGAGTGGTGGGCTAGCAAAAAACAAACTCAGTGGTATTTTTGTAAACTTTTTGTTTCAATTTTCTTTGTTTAGTATGTTTAAAAATTTAATTGGTGTTTTGCTTGTTTTGATTTTCATTTTTATGTTTTTAAATAGAGAAAAAGAAAAAGGACAAAAAGTTGGGTGGGTAGAGCATCGGGGAGAAGATGTTAGGAATTGGGGAAGAGAAAACATAACCAAAATATATTGTATTTTTTAATAATTAAAAAAGAAAAATATGTTTTTTAAAAAATGTAATTAAATTTCATGAAATACTACTGATGAAACTAAACAGAGGATTCTGACAAAATCACAGAGTGCAACAGGTCTCACATGGAAGATTTATTAACAGGGGGCATGTGGTAAGGGAGCACAATTGGGTGGAGAAAGGGAATAAAGGAAGGTGGTGAGAGGAAAAGCATGGCTTTTTATTGGCCATGGAGCATGCACAGGAGAACATGAGTCAGAAGCAACAATAGGAATGTGGTGCCTCTGGGCAGCTAATGGTGACTTGTCTTGTGGTTGCTGGGTCCCTAGGGGCTGACCATGAGGTGCCTGATTGCTAACAACTACAGAGTAAGAGACTTCAACTAAAGTACTTTTGTCCCTTAGAAGCATTGTAGTACCTACTGAGAATTGAATTAGGAACTTGAAGCCATATTTATTGAATCACATTGAAAAGTTTATTTTTTAAAAAATGACTTGAATTGTAAAAACCTGTTTGCTGAGTATGAACACATTTTTAATTGTGTTAGTTTTGCAATCTTTTTGTTTGTTTGTTTGTTTTTTGTTGGACATTATTTCGTCTAAAAGTTTAAAAAGTAAAGCTTTAATGGTTACAGAATCTAATAACAGGTGTTCTTTATTTTCAAATATATATATTTTTACTTATTAGAGAATTTCTTCATTTACATTTCAAGTGTTATCCCAAAAGTCCCCTCACCCCGCCCTGCTCCCCTACCCTGCCACTCCCACTGGCATTCCCCTGTACTGGGGCATATAAACATTGCTAGACCAAGGGCCTTTCTTCCCCAATAATGGCCAACTAGGCCATCTTCTAATACATATACAGCTAGAGACACGAGCTCTGGGGGTTCTGATTAGTTCATATTGTTGTTCCATCTATAGGGTTGCAGACCCCTTCAGCTCCTTGGATACTCTCTCTAGCTCCTACATTGGGGACCCTGTGTTCTGCCCTATAGATGACTGTGAGCATCCACTTCTGTATTTGTCAGGGACTGTCAAAGCCTCCCAGGAACATAAACATTTGTCTGCAAACACGCACACACACAAAACAACAAACACAAACAAACAAATAAAAACATCAAAACCCAAACCAAACCAAAACAAACAAACAAAAAAAAAAAGAAAGAAAAAAAAAAAGAAAAAAAAAAAAGGAGCTCCAGGTTAGAATAAAGGAACATGGGCATTTTATCCTGAAAGCCTTAGGTCTAATACTGTACACTCAACAATTATATGGCAGAGATCCAGGGCTCATGTTTCTTTACATCTTTATATACAGTGTGTATAATCCATGCTGTCTCATTTGGAAGGAAACTGTGAACAACAGCAAAGATGAGGTAAGCAAGGTGTGTTAGTGCATGCCTTTTAGCACCTTGTTGAATGGCCTTAGTTTTTGTTTCCAAAGCTGAAAGATTTGGATTTGATACGTTTTCTTAACGAAAGTGAGGAAGTACGGATGAAATAACAGAAAAATCAACAGACTCAATAAAGCTAGTAGAGTAGTAACTCCTTATGCCCTACTTTCAAGGTCACCCAGCACTATGGTGGACCTGGCCTGTCAAAGATTTGCAAATGTAGGTTTAGACTATTTAGAATTTAAGTGGCTCTAGGGACTTAACACATGTTCCAATGTTACTGTTGAAGCACACCATCCATATTTTGTGGCAATACAGAGGTAGACTAATAGCTGTTCACTCTTTATAACGTAACCTTGGTTATACCTGTTTAAATAAGATGTGTCACATAATGACCCACAAAAGTATTTCTCTAGCTATTTTGTCTTCACTATTCAAGTTATTTCTGCATAATATTAGAAATTCTTGGGATATAGACTCTTTTTGTTACCATGTTTTTTTTTTTTTTTCTTAGTACTGTGGGTGTGTGAGTCACATGCCATCTCTCTCCTCCCATTCTCTGGGACTTTGTTGGAAGGATTTGATTGCTTTTAGTACCTCCAAATGAACTACTAATACTACTGGAGTTTTGTGAGGATGTTGCTGTTGTAGTTGTAGCCAGTGTTCACTATCAAGAGTATGAGATGTGTAGAGATCACTATACCATTAGCCTGCTTACCAAAATTAATTTGGTGGCACTAGTTACCAATGCTTCTACTAATGCCAGAAGCTCCTTTTACATAATTACAGATCTATTGAGTTTTGTGCTTTTATTAGCCATTGGGGTTTTCATGTCAACTATTAGGGTTTTTTGGATATGTATTCATTAATGCTTACTTTTGCAAAGGCTTAGAGTGAATTGATGTGACTGAGGGAGCAGTTCTAATGACAAGATTTATGGTATGCTTAGAATTACTCTTATCTTTAAAGACTGCCTGCTGTTTGAAGTATGTATTTTCTGTTGACCTTTTGTCTTCTCAGGGTAAACAATGTCCCAGGAGTTAAATCCCTTAAGTCCATAGATTCCCAGGAGTTAAATCCCTTAAGTTCATAAATTCCAGGTATTTCTGGGGGTGGGAGGTGGGGGAGGGAGAACTATGTTAAAGAAAGGGAGGGGGTTGCTTCAAGCCTTTTGAAAGTTTGTGACTACTGATGGATTGAATGTCTCACTTCTTCTGGAGCAGAAAGAAAAATAAAAGAAGACAAAAAAGGTCCAAGGAAGCTGCAGAATGTTGGGCTTTGGGAAGATCAGCTAATCGTTTTCCTTTCTCTGCTTTTATGATTTTCTTTGAAGATGTTATGAGGAGCATGAAATGTGAATGGAAACACTCTGGGGGTCCTGGGAATGCTTGATATCTACCTCATTAGTGACAAGTGTTTTGTGTTAACAACTTCCTCCTCCTCCTCCTCCTCCTCCTCCTCCTCCTCTTCTTCTTCCTCTTCTTCTTCTTCTTCTTCTTCTTCTTCTTCTTCTTCTTCTTCTTCTTCTTCTTCTTCTTCTTCTTCTTCTTCTTCTTCTTCTTCTTCTTCTTCTGTTTTTGGAGACAGGGTTTCTCTGTATAGCCCTGGCTGTTCTGGAACTCACTGTATGGACCAGGCTGGCCTCGAACTCAGAAATCTGCCTGCCTCTGCCTCCCAAGTGCTAGGATTAAAGGTGTGCACCACCACTGCCTGGCCACAACATCTTCAATAGTCCCTAAAAATTCTTGTGGTGCAGACATTAGGATTCTGGTCTTGTTGGCATAGATATTAAGAATAGAAAATATTACGTAGTTGGCTGATCTCATGCAGCTGATGCATCTGGATTCTGACCATGAAGTCTTTAATGTTTTAACTATACAATTTCATGGATACTGTCATTCAGAACTCTTTCTGTAGCTCAAAAATGTCCCTGCCCCACACCTTACTTGATTCTTTTTGGTTATATAATTTAGACTTGACCTGTATCATTAGGCAGACCTTTAGGAATTGATTATTTTATTTTTCTAGGGCAGGGTATCATGTGCCCTGGTAGGCCTTGAACTTGTAGAACTGAGCATGTCTTTAAACTTATTTTTCCTGTTTTTATTATTTATTAATTTATTTTAAATTGTTTTATTTATTTACATTTCAAATGTTGGCCCTCTCTCTTGTCTTTTTATTGCACCCCCCTCCCTATACCCTCTCCTGTACCTCTAAGAAGATGTCCCTCCACCCACACACTCACTCCTCCCTCACTCCCTGCTCACTCCTCCAGCGTCCGTGTTTGCTGGGACAACAAGCTTCCACGGGACCAAGCACCTCCCCTCTCATTGATGCCAGTTAAGGCCATCCTCTGCAACATATGCAGCTGGAGCCATGAGTCCCTCCATGTGTACTCTTTGGTGGTTTAGTCCATGGGAGCTCTGGGGGGGGGGGGTGTCTGGTTGGTTGATATTGTTCCTCCTATGGTGTTGCAATTCCCTTCAGCTCCTTTAGTCCTTCCCTTAATTCTTCCATTGGGGTCCCCGGGCTCAGTTTAATGGCTGGCTGTGAGTGTCAGTTTCTGTCTTAGTCAAGTGCTGCAGAGGCTCTCAAAGGTCAGACACACCAGGCCCTTCTTCGCATCAGCAATAGTGTCGGGGTTTGGAGACTGCAGATGAGATAGATCTCAATGCGGGACGATCTTTCCTTCAGTCTCTGCTCCAATTTTTGTTCCACTGTTTCCTTTAGATAAGAACAATCCTGGGTCAAAAATTTTGAGATGGGTGGGTGGCCTCATCCCTCCACTGGGAGCCATATCTATTGGAGGTGCGCTCTTCAGGTTCTATCTCCCCTCTTTTGGGTAGTTTGGCTAATGTCATCCCCATTGAGTCCTGTGAGCCTCTCACATTCCTGGCATCTGGGACTTTCTAGTGGTTCCCTGTCCTCCATTCCTTACCTGTCCCCCCCTACTTATTTCCGTTCATTATCCTGGCCATCCAGACTTCTCTCCTGTCTTTTCCCATACCTGGTCAGGCTACCCCCTTTTCCCTCCCCCTCCCCTCTCCCACGTTGGCCCCTCTCTCCCTTTGCCTCCCATGATTATTTTGTTCCCTCTTCAAATTGGAATTGAAGCATCCACACTGTGTCTATCTTCTTGTTAATCTTTGGATTCTGTTTGTGAGAATGTTTTTGAGTAATATTTGCATCAATATTCATAAGCAAAATTGGTCTGAAGTTCTCCTACTTTGTTGGGTATTTGTATGGTTTAGGTATCAGTGTAACTATGGTTTCATAGAACAAATTAGGTATTATTTTGTGTTTCTATTTTTTTGGAATTTTTTTTGGGGGGGTGGGAGCCTTCTAAGCACTGCTTCTGTTTCTTTAGGGGTTATAAGACTGTTTAGATAATTTATCTCATCTTGATTTAACTTTGGTATCTGGTATCTGTCTAAAAAATTGTCAATTTCATCCAGATTTTCCAGTTTTGTTGAGTATAGTCTTTTATAATAGGATCTGATGATTTTTGGAATTTTCTCAGTTTCTATTGTTATGTTTCCCTTTTTGTTTCTGATTTTGTTAATTTGGATACTGACTCTGTGCCCCCTGGTTACTTTGGCTAAAGGTTTATCTATCTTGTTGATTTTCTTAAAGAACCAACTTCTGGTTTTGTTGATTCTTTGTATAGTTCTTTTTGTTTCTACTTGGTTGATTTCAGCTCTGAGTTTGATTATTTCCTGCTATCTACTCCTCTTGGGTGTGTTTGCTTCTTTTTGTTCTAGAGCTTTTAGGTGTGCTGTTAAGTTGCTAGTGCAGGATCTCTCCAGTTTCTTTATAAATGCACCTTGTGCTATGAACTTTCCTCTTAGCACTGCTTTTATTGTATTCCATAAGATTGGGTATGCTATGTCTTTATTTACATTGAATTCTATAAAGTCTTTAATTTTTTCTTTATTTGTTTCCTGTCTAAGTTATCATTGAGTAGAGAGTTATTAAGTTTCCTTGAGTATGTGGATTTTCTGGGGTTTTTTTGTTTTTGTTTTTGTTTTTTTTTTAGTTGTTGTTGTTATTGAACAGAAGCCTTAGTCTGTGGTGATCTGATAGAATGCATGGGATTATTTCAATCTTCTTGTACATGTTGAAATTTGCTTTGAGTCTGATTATATAGTCAATTTTGGAGAAGATACCATGAGGTGCTGAGAAGGTATACTCTTTTTTTTTTTTTTTTTTTTTTTTTTTTTTTTTTTTTTTTTTTTTTTTTTTTTTTTTTTTTTTTTTTTTTTTTTTTTTTTTTTTTTTTTTTTTTTTTTTTTTTTTTTTTTTTTTTTTTTTTTTTTTTTTTGGATGAAATGTTCTACAGATATCTGTTAAATCCATTTGGTTCATAACCTCTATTAGTTTCACTATGTCTTTCTTTCAATGTCCTGTGCATTGGTGAGAGCAGGGTGGTGAAGTCTTCCACTATTACTGTGTGAGGTTCAATGTGTGTTTTGAGCTTTAGTAACATTTCTTTTACAAATGTGGGTGTGTCCTTGCATTTGGAGCATCGATGTTCAGAATTGAGAGATCTTCTTGGGGGATTTTTGTTGTTAGTTGAAACAGACTCACATGCTGAGACAATACACATGGTGAGGCAAGACCCATGGAAGATATGTGATGTTTGGAGGGAGTATAAATAGGACTCAAAGGATTGTGAGGAGGGTTTTCTTACAGGTAGAGCTAGCTGTGCAATGCTCATCAGGCTTTTGGTCTTGAGTCGCCACTGATCTTTGCTTCTCTGAGAGAACTTTTCCTGGTTCGAATCCCTCCTGCTGACTCATGCTGATTCCACCGTGGCCTAGCTGGTACCCAGACACTACTAAACTGGACTGCTGATGTATCTGAGAAGTGTTTAAGAATGGATCGAGCTGCCACTGCTGTCCTGTGAACTGAATTGCTGATTTCCTGACAGTGCAGATGATGAGTACAAAGTGTCCTTTTCCATCTTCTTAAATAACTTTTGGTTGAAAGTCTATTTTATTCAATATTAGAATGGTGACTCCAGCTTGTTTCTTAGGACGATTTACTTGAAAAACTATTTTACATCCTTTCAGTCTGAGGTAGTGTCTGTCGTTATCACTGAGGTGTGTTTGTATGCAGTAAAATGCTGAGTCCTGTTTAAGTATACAGTCTGTTAGCCTACACCTTTTTTATTGGGGAATTGAGTCCATTGATGTTGAGAGATATTAAACACCAATGATTGTTGCTTCCTGTTATTTTTGTTATGAGAGGTGGAATTATGTTTATGTGGTACTCTTCTTTGGGGTTTGTTGTAAGATGGTTAGTTACTTTCTTGGTTTTCCTTCAGTGTAGTTTCTCTCCCTGTGTTGGATTTTTCCTTCTGTTATCTTCTGTAGGGCTGGATTAGTGGAAATATGTTTAAATTTGGTTTTCTCATGGACCTTGGTTTCTCCATCTATGCTGATTGAGAGGTTTTCTGGGTATAGTAGGCTGGGCTGGCATTTTTGTTCTCTTAGGATCTGCATGACATATGTTAAGGATCTTCTGGCTTTTAGAGTCTCTGTTGAGATTTCTGCTGTAATTTTTTTTTTCAAGACAGGATTTCTCTGTGTAGCCCTGGCTATCCTGGAACTTACTCTGTAGACCTTGATCTCAGAAATCTGCCTGCCTCTGCCTCCCAAGTCCTGGGATGAAAGGCGTGCACCAACACTTCCAGGCTTCTGGAGTAATCTTGATAGCTTGCCCTTCATATGTTACTTGGTCTTTTCTCCTTACAGCTTTTACAATTCTTTTTTGTTGTTGTTGTTCTGTGTATTTAGTGTTTTGATTATCATGTGATGGGAAGAATTTCTTTTCTGATCCAATCTATTTGGTGTTCTGTAGGCTTCTTGTAAATTTATGGCCATCTCTTTCTTTCTTTCTTTTTTTTTTTCTCTTTATTAGATATTTTCTTCATTTACATTTCACATGTTATCCAGAAATTTTCCCTTACACTCCCGCGTCCCCGCCCTGCTCCCCTACCCACTCCCACCCACGTAATGGCCCTGACATTCCCCTGTTCTGGGGCATATAGAGTCTGTATGACCAAAGGGCCTCTCCTGCCAATGATGGCCAACTAGGCCATCTTCTTCCATATATGCAGCTAGAGACATGAGCGCAGGGGGAACTAGTTAGTTCATGTTATTCTTCCACCTAGAGGGTTGAAGACCCCTTCAGCTCCTTGGGTACTTTCTCTAGCTCCTACCTTGGGAGTCCTGTGTTCCAACTAATAGCTAACTGTGAGCATCCACTTCTGTGTTT
>LR753483.1:44257-133976 GCA_902729485.2 Mus minutoides | reverse complement strand
CTCCACTCACCTTTAACCCCGAAGTGTGCCTAATGTCCTGGGGTTTGGAGAGTGCGCTGGCGGCCCTATCCGCTGCGTTCAGAGAGGGATGATGGCGGTGATCTCTTTCTTTCAATTAGGGAACTTTTCTTCCAGGATTCTGTGGAAGATGTTTTCTGGCCCTTTGCTTTGGGAATCTTCAGTCTCTTTATTCTTATTAGTCTTAGGTTTTGTCTTTTCATTGTCCTGAACTTCCTGGATGTTTGGGTTAGGAGATTTGTGTTCTTTGTATTTTCCTTGACTGTTGTGTCAATATCTTCTAAGGTATCTTCTCAGCCTAAGATTTTCTCTTCTATCTGTTATGTTCTATTGGTTATGTTTACATTTGTAACTCTTGATCTCTTTCCTAGGTTTTACATTTCCAGGATTGCTTCCCATTGTGATTTCTTTCTTGTTTCTATTTCCAAATTTGATCCTGTATATTTTTTGTTCAATTCCTTTACCTGTTTGATTTGTTTTCTTGTATTTCTTTGAGGGGATTATGTGTTTCTTCTTTAAGGACTTCTACCTGTTTACCTGTGTTCTCCTGTATTTCTTTAAGGGAGTTATTTATATCCTCCTTAAGGTCTTCTATCATCTTCATGAGATAGAACTTTAGTTAATTATCTTGCTTTTTATGTGTATTAGGGTGCCAAGTGGCGCTGGTTTCTGTTGCTTATGTTTTTGGGCTTGCTTCTTCCCATCTATTTTTTTTTTTTCTTCTGGTATTGATTGGCCTTGATGTATCTGACTGGAGCCTGTTCCTACTGTGAGTCTGGTTATGATAGACCTTCTTGAGTCAGTGTGTGGAAGGGGTCTGGAGCTCCCAATATTAGAACCTGGTTATGATGGACCTCCTGGGAGTCAAGCTGTCTCTGAGTGTGTGTGTGTGTGTGTAAGGGGGTGCTGCAGCATCTGATATACCCCAGGACACAGTTGTGGACTGGAAGGAAGGAAGATGTATCTCCATCAGTGTAGATACAGGTCCTGCTTCCACTGAACCCCATGGGAGTCCCAGTTAAATCAGGTACTGGGCTGGATAGGTGTCTCACCCAAGAGCCTGGTTATGACAGACCAGCTGAGAGTCAAGCTATTTCTGGGTGGGCATGGTAGGGTGCTGGAGCATCTGATCTGCCCCCAAGAGCACTTGTGGACCTGAAGTAGGATGTTTCCCCTACAGAGTGGATAGGTCCTGCATCCTCTGGGCCCTGTGTAGGTTCCCATTTGGCCAGGTATTATGGCAAGGAGGTTAGCTCACCTCTGTGACTGGTTATGATGGATGTCCTGGGAGTCAAACTGTCTCTGGATGTGGAAGGTTGTCTGGAGCACTGCTGACTTTGCCTCAGGCAGAGCTGCAGGCTGGAAGGATGACTTTCAAATTTTGATATTCCTGCTCCTATGTCCTGAAAGCTAGGTAAACAAGCATGTGCCACTATGCTCAATTGGGAGTATGTATGTATGTATGTATGTATGTATGTATGCATGTATGTATGCATGTATTTACTGGTGTTTTTTTTTTTTTGAGACAGGTTTATTTGTGTAACTCGGGCTATCCTGGAACTTTCTCTGTAAACCAGGCTGGCCTTGTCCTTACTGAGATCCACGTGCCTTGGCCTCCAGAGTACTGGAATCAAAGACTTGTACCACCTGGCTGGGATTATGTTTTTTTTGTTGTTGTTGGTGGTGGTGGTGGTGTTTTTTTTTTTTTTTTTATCAGAGTTTTTATTTAGTAGAAACCAGTGATATCTCCCCCAGTTTTGCTGAGTTATGACAGCTCAAATCAAAGATAGCACCACACTCTATTCTATATTGCCTAGTGATCAAATTGCCCTTGCCTGAATATCACTGATTGAAGAATTCTAGTCCAAGTCACCTCACCATAGATGACTATTTTACTATGCTCCACTACTGCTTGTCATGTATTATAGTTACACTGTCACATCACTACATGGCTTCAGAGATTCGTGATTAAGTGTAAATAAAAATAAAGGCCTGAAGTATGACCCACTTGCCCGAAGTAGGTGAATGTCTGAAACCTTTGGAAATGAGCAGATGCTACTCCAGTGCCTTCCTTTTTGATTCTTCCCTCTTTAGCCAGAAAGAGAGAGAGGAACATCTAAAAGCATGTCTGTTATTGACCCTATCTCATTCCTATCCTCCATGGATTTGAACTTTTTATCTGAAATTACTGTGACATCTTAGCCCTGGGTTTCCTGGGTCCCTTACCTTTTTCCTACTTTGCCACTTCTTAAAGATTTTAGTCATCCTAGGCAAAGGAAACACTTCCTGGTGAGGTGAAATTTGTATATCACAGGAAGTGTTAAGTCTTTTACATTGGCTTTATCCCTTCCAATGAAAACTCTCTTAGCTCAACCAGTGTCATGACAGCATTTGATAACTGAATTAGATAAATCAGAGCACACACAGACACATGTGTTTAACACAAAGAGTGATCTTTTTGCTTCAACTAAAACAGTATATTTTTATTCCTCTACTTTATTGCCTTATCTAGACAACTCTTAATGTGGAACGGCTTCAAAACTCACCTCATCTTTGATCAGGTCCTCACTAGTCTCTGCAGACAGCATTCCTGTGTCTGCTGGGCTGTCTTTAAAGAACACTAAACAAGAACAATTGAGTCTTGATGATTTGAGTTAAGTGGGAGATGGGTGAAAGGAAATTTTGCTTGCTTTTCAGATGGCACAAATATATGGGTGGATAATGTTTTTGATGGTGTAATTATTGGTTTCATAGCAACAAATGCACTTTCCAATAGAACTCTGAGTTAGCTAGTTTTGAACAATGATGATCTTAAGCACCATTTGCATGTCTATCACATATAGTTTTATTATTGTTGTCTTACTTTTAATTAAATGGGCAGTTTGAAATTATTGAAGGTCTCTGATATAGCTGTCTCTTATGAGGCTATGCCACTGCCTGGCAAATACAGAAGTGGATGCTCACAGTCATCTATAGGATGGAACACAGGGCCCCCAATGGAGAAGCTAGAGAAAACACCCAAGGAGCTGAAGGGGTCTGCAACTCTATAGGTGGAACAACAATATGAACTAACCAGTACCCCCAGAGCTCTTGTCTCTAGATGCATATGTAGCAGAAGATGGCCTAGTCAGCCATTATTGAGAAGAGAGGCCCCTTGGTCTTGCAAACTTTATATGCCCCAATACAGGGGAACGCCAGGACCAAGAAGTAGGAGTGGGTGGGTAGGAGAGCAGGGGTGGGAGGAGGGTATAGGTGACTTTCTGGATAGCATTTGAAATGTAAATGAAGAAATTATCTAATAAAAATTTGAAAAAAAAAAAAGAAATTACTGAAGGTCTAATGAATGTACTATGGCCATAGGCTTATTCCATGTAGGACACATAATTTTCAGAATAATGAATAACAAGGAACATAGGCAAAAGTTATTCATGTTAATGATTAAACAAGGTGCCATTTCTTTGTTTTATTGTAACAACTTGTGTTAGATTTGCAAACATGGGGACTTTAGTTGAGATCCCTAGCTTTAATGTAAAATGTTATGTAATAGCACGTATCTATAATCCTTGTGCTAGAGAAATAAAGACAGGAGGATGCTTGGAACTTCTTGGGCAGCTAACCCTTCTGAAAGTGAATAGACCCTGCCTGGACAAAGTAATGTACAGTATAAAAATAGATGCCTAATGTGAAACTCTGGCTTACAGATATACATGTACACACACATACATGCACCAACGTATATATGTACACATACACAAAACAAATATTGAAAACAATGTTTTCATGTAAATGTGACTGGATGCTTCTTTAAAAAAATCTTCCCTTCCATATTAACAATGATTTCATATTTTCCTTAAGAAAATTAATTATTTTATGAAGCATATTTCTTCAGAAGGTAGGTAAATCCCACCACTTGGGAGGCAGGGATAGACATGTGTCTGTGAGTTTGAGGCTAGGCTGATCTACAGAGTTCTAGGCCAGCCAAGACTGCACAGTGAGATTCTGTCTCAAAGGGAAAAAAGAAGGAAAAGGAAAATAAAAATAGAAAGTTGCTTTCCTGTGTGTGTATATTTATGTGTCTGAGTGATATGTGTGTGTCTTTAGAGGTTAATAAAGATATATAGCTTTAAAAATCCTTTATTTAAAGTAATTATAGATGTATAGGCAGTTGCTACAATATGAGATTCCATGTGCTCTAATTTACACAAAACGTGATAAAATCCAGGGAATTGACACTGGTAAAATGTATTCATTTTTATCACCTGTAAATGTATAACCACCACTATAATAATATATTTAAACTGTTCTATCACAAAACTCTCTCATATTTTTTCTTTTTCTTTTTTTTTTTTATTAGATATTTTCTTCACTTACATTTCAAATGCTATCCTGAAAGTCACCTATACCACCACCACCACCACCACCACCACCACCCTGCTCCCCAACCCACCCACTCTCACTTCCTAGCCCTGGCATTCCCCTATAGTGGGGCATATAATCTTCGCAAGACCAAGGGCCTCTCCTCCCACTGATGGCCTACTAGGCCAACCTCTGCTACATATGCAACTAGAGACACAAGCTCTGGGGGGTACTGGTTATAACCACACACATGTGTCACATAATATGGTCTCATGTCTTGACAACCACTAACTTTTACTCTATCTCATATTTTGTTATTTTGGGAACTTTAGGCTCCAGTCTGAATGGGGTCTCCCAAGTTCTTAGAATGAAATTTTACTGCTACCATGATAGAAGAAAGAGGTAGGGCTTTTAGGAGATAATTAAGTCATAAGGGCAGAGTGCTCACAGATGGGATTAGGACTCTTGTTGAAGGAGTTTGGGGAATGGGCTCATGTTCTGCTCCTGTACCACATGAAAAAAAACATTTTCATGATCTTTTTCAGTCTTATTCTCTTATCCTTTTAGCATGCTATGTTCAAGGAAAACTGTGTAAATAGAGATCAGAGCTCTTACCAGACACCAAATAAGCTAATACCTTGATCAGAGCTGTGATGAAAGACATGTCTGTTCGTCAATGGTTACCTAACACCAGTTATTTTGTAATAGTAGTATAAATGCACTAAAATTCTCCATAGAAATGAAATCATGTTTGTTTATGACCTTTCAAGATCACCTTTTTTTTTTATACTCAGCATATTTCCATTTATAGCCACCCAAATTGTTGTTGGCAGTAAGAGTTTGTTACCTTTTATTTCACTGATGTATTCCATAGTGTTGATATGTCACACTTTATCTGTTCATCGGGTGATGAATGGAGGGGCTGTTGTCACTTTTTAACTGGTACAAATAAAACTACTATGAACATTTATATACAAATGTATATGTAGACTTTCACTTTTATTTTTGTTTAAATTACTGACTGAAAGTGTGATTACTGGACTATACATTAGTTTGGGTGTAGATTTTTTTAAAAAAAATTCAAAGTGTTATTACATTAGCTACTTGTTAAATATTAGCCAGATGGTATAGATCCATCCCAAAGTAGTTAAGTAACATTATAGTGATGATAGTTCTACAGAATAAGTTTTTTCCACAAAATTCATGTTACAAAGGTTATAGTAGTTTTCAAATTTTATACTGTACTTCTAGTCTCTGTCTTAACCTATAACTGTGTGATATAGTATGGCTCCTGGTGAATTCATGTGAAATGCCTGAGGTAGAAAATACTATCCTCTGTAGCACCTTATCATTAGTTTGCCTAAGTTGAACATTCCTGTGCGATTAAATATTTTAAAAAATGGTGTCAGGATTTGGTAAAATAGACAATATATGTTGTTTTTCATCTTTCTTTCATTTCTTCTTTCTTCTACTTCACTTTCCCAGGTTAGTGATGAATATTGTTTTAAATGCCTTCAAAATAATCAGTTTCTCCTATTTTAAAAGCATTTCTACTCCATGGTTATTGTCATATCTTGCTTTTAAGCATTTAAACATGGCAGAAATTTTTTTTTAAAATGTGCTCTATCATGAATTTAAGAAAACTGGCTTTTATGAAGGCTACCCGATGTTGAGATTCAGCTATGTGAAATAATTTCTTAGTATTTGGCTTAGATAAAATTTCAAGTATTGAGGCACTGGGCTTCTGGGATTCTCATCACATAGCCAGTACAGTGACTGAAACATGAAGAAGAAAGATATTGCCAAATGTGTCACAACCGCTGATGTAATTTACAGCTCACTTCTTTTTAATGAAATAACATAGAGCATATGTGGCTAGCTGAGAGTTATTGTAAGTCAGAATGTATTCAGAACTGGAAGGGAAAATGAAAGGGGAGAGAGAACCTCATAAATTAATTTGGTGGCATTTTAGATGCAGGTATAGCCTGGCTCTTGTAAGCATACATCTCAACTCTGGAGTCTGCACTCTAGCTCTCAATCCTTCCCTGACAGCTTTATTGGCTTGCGATCTTAGGATTTATGGCTTGCCATTTATGGAACCCCTATAAAATTTCAGTGGAGAAGATTCTGACCAATGTCTCGATTAGAAGACAAGAGTTTAAACAATTTGGCCAAGGTCAAAAAACAATTTAATACTGAAGTTGGGATTAGATATATAGCCCCAGATCCTGTCTTCTCAGTCAGAGCTCCAATGAGTAGTAGCTAGAAGAACCAGTTTTCTCAGCAAATCCAGGTTAACTAGCTCCAGTGTAAATGTTAAAAGTACCACTTCTTTATGAAAATCTCCCAGTTTCAAAGGAAATTATACTTTTCGCTTAATGCTAGGCTGTGCTGGCCTATAAATAATTAACAAACATTTCATCTATTTCTTTTTCCTTTGTCTAAAATAAATGAGAAAATATCAATGTGTCCTTCAAGCCTTTCGGCAAATAAAAATAACATTTTGGTAGTTGTATAGTCTGTCATTTAATATTAGAATTTTAATCTTGTTATATAGCTAGGAAAAATAGCTAAAAATGTTCATACAATGATTTGTAAAATGTTTTTCATTGTAGTTTTATTCATAACAGTCCATGCATACATCTATTGACAAAAGTCTGTGTTTTATGAAGCAAAATAGGATATAAACACAAAGTAACAACTTGCTGATATGAAAGTACACACAAATGAACTTTAGCAACATTGAATAAAAAGTATGCAAATAGTATATATTGTGCAACTTAACTTTCTCAAAGAACCAGCTCCTGGTTTGGTTAGTTTTTTGAATAGGTTTTGTTTGTTTGTTTGTTTGTTTGTTTGTTTCCACTTGGTTGATTTCAGCCTTAAGTTTGATTATTTCCTGCCATCTTCTCCTCTTGGGTAAATTTGCTTCCTTTCATTCTAGAGCTTCTAGGTGTGCTGTCAGAATGCTAGTGTAAGCTCTCTCTAGTTTCTTTTTGAAGGCACTCAGGGCTATGAGTTTTTCTCTTAGGACTGCCTTCATTGTGTCCCATAAGTTTGGGTATGTTGTGGCTTCATTTTCATTAAACTCTAAAAAGTCTTTAATTTCTTTCTTTATTTCTTCCTTGACCAAGGTATCATTGAGTAGAGTGTTGTTCAGTTTCCACGTGAATGTTGGCTTTCTATAATTTATGCTGTTATTGAAGATCAGCCTTAGTAGCTACAGACCAAGAAAGAGAACAAATTAACCCTCTTTGCAGAAATCATAGAATAGTTTGCTTTTTTTTTTCAACTTTTATTAGATATTTTCTTCATTTACATTTCAAGTGTTATCCAGAAAGTTCCCTATATCCTCCCCCTCCCGGCCCTGCTCCCCTACCCACCCTCTCCCACCCCTTGGCCCCGGCGTTCCCCTGTATTGGGGCATATAAAGTCTGCATAACCTAGGGGCCTCTCTTCCCATTGATGGCCAACTAGGCCATCCTCTTCTATATATGCAGCTAGAGACACGAGCCCAGGGGGTACTAGTTAATTCATGGTTATTCTTCCACCTATAGGGTTGAAGACCCCTTCAGCTCCTTGGGTACTTTCTCTAGCTCCTTCTTCCTTGGGAACCCTGTGTTCCATCTAATAGCTGACTGTGAGCTTCCACCTCCATGTTTGCCAGGCATTGGTATATTTTCCCCCGAGACCGCTATATCCGGGCCCTTTCAGCACCATCTTGCTGGCATNGTAGTCTAGGTTTCTGGGCTAATATCCACATATCAGTGAGTACATGTTATGTGAGTTCTTTTGTGCATGGGTTACTTCACTCAGGATGATGGCCTCCAGATCCATCCATTTGCCTAGGAATTTCATATATTTATTGTTTTTAATAGCTGAGTAGTACTCCATTGTGTAAATATACCAAATTTTTTGTATCCATTCCTCTTTGCTTTGAGTGATGAAAGAGATATTAGCTAAGTTGGGAGGTACAAGGAAAATATTTTTTTTTTATTTTTTAATTTTTATTGGATATTTTCTTTATTTACATCCAAATGTTTTACCCTTTCCAGGTCTCCCCTTTGGAAACCCCCTATCCCATTCCCCTCTCCTCTGCCTCTGTGAGGGCATTCCCCTACCCGTCCAACCATTTCCCTCTTCCCACAATAGCATTCCCCTACACGGGGGGGGGGGGGGGGGAGGGGCATCAAACACCCTCAGGCCAAGGAGGTGCCTCTCCCACGGATGTCCAACAAGGCCATCCTCTGCCATATATGTGGCTGGAGCCATGGGTCCCTCCATGTGTAGTATTTGGTTGGTGGTCCAGTCCCTGGGAACTTTGGGGTCAGGGTCCTGGCCGGTTGACACTGTTGCTACCTCTAAGGTGCTGCAACCCCCCTCAGTTACTTTAGTCCCTTTTCCAACTCCTCCATCAGAGACCCTGTGTTCAGTCCAATGGTTGGCAGGGAACATCCATCTCTGTATTTGTCAGGCTTTGGCGGAGCCTCTGAGGAGGCAACAATATTAGGCTTCCATCAGCAAGCACTTCCTGGAATCCACAAAAACATTCTGGTTTGGCAATTGTATATGGGATGGATCCCCATGTGGGGCAGTCTCTGGATGACTTTTCCTTCAGTCTTGCTCCACACTTTGATTCCATATTTTCTCCTGTGAGTATTTTGTTCTCCCTTCTAAGAAGCACTTTAGTATCCACATTTTGGTCTTCCTTCCTTTTGGGCTTCATATGGTCTGTGAATTGAATGATGGATATTCCGAACTTTTGCGCTACTATCCACTTATCAGTGAAGACAGTCCATGTAAATTCTTTTGTGACTGAATTATCTCACTCAGGATGATATTTTCAAGTTCCATCCACTTGCTTGCAAATTTCATGAAGTCATTGGTTTTTTTTTTTCATTTTTTAATAGATATTTTCTTCATTTACATTTTACATGTTCTCCCAAAAATCGCCAAAACCCTTCCCTCTTCCCCCACCCTGCTCCCCTACCCACACCACCCACTTCCCCCTATTGGCCCTGGCTTTCCCCTGTACTGGGGCATATAAAGTTTGCATGACCAAGGGGCCTCTCTTCCCACTAATGGCCAACTAGGCCATCTTCTTCTATATATGCAAGTAGAGACATGAGCTCTGGGGGTACTAGTTAGTTCATGTTGTTCTTTCACCTATAGGGTTGAAGACCCCTTCAGCAACTTGGGTACTTTCTCTAGCTCCTCCCTTGGGAACTCTGTGTTCCATCTAATAGCTGGCTGAGAGCATCCACTTCTGTGTTTGCCAGGCACTGGTATAGCCTCCCACGAGACAGCTATATCAGGGCCCTTTCAGCACTATCTTGCTGGCATATGCAATAGTGTCTATGTTTGGTGGCTGATTATGGGATGGATCCCTGGCTGCAGGAGTCACTGGTTAGTCCATCCTTTAGATTCAGATCCTCACTTGATCTCTGTAACTCCTTCAATGTGTGCTTTGTTCTTAATTCTAGGAAGGGGTGAAGTGTCCACATTTTGATCGTCATTCTTCTTGAGTTTCATGTGTTTAGTAAGTTGTATCTTGGGTAGTCTAGGTTTCTGGGCTAATATCCACTTATCAGTGAGTACATGTTATGTGAGATCTTTTGTGATTGGGTTACCTCATTCAGGATGATACCCTCCAGATCCATCCATTTGCCTAGGAATTTCATGAATTCATTGTTTTTAATACGACTCATCATGAGGTAACACATTTACATGGTGTAAAAGACATAGGTAAGGAGACAACTCCCTGTAGACCCGAGAAAGGTCGAAGACCGATAATACTTATTCCGACGATACTTGTACCACCTTGTACACAGGAATATACCAGATGGAACATCTTCTGGATATATGCCCAGGAGAGGTATTGCAGGATCTTCCGGTAGTAATATGTCAAAATTTCTGAGGAACCTCCAGAGTGGTTGAACAAGCTTGCAGTCCCACCAGCAGTGGAGGAGTGTTCCCCTTTCTCCACATCCATGCCAGCATCTGCTGTCACCTAAAATTTTGATCTTAGCCATTCTTACTGGTGTGAGGTGGAATCTCAGGGTTGTTTTGATTTGCATTTCCCTGATGATTAAAAATGTTGAACATTTTTTAGGTGCTTCTCAGCCATTCGGTATTCCTCAGTTGAGAATTCTTTGTTTAACTCTGTGCCCCACTTTTTAATGGGGATATTTGATTTTCTGGTGTCCACCTTCTTGAGTTCTTTATATATATTGAATATCAGCCCCCTATCTGATTTAGGATTGGTAAAGATCCTTTCCCATTATGTTGGTGGCCCTTTTGTCTTGTTGACAGTATCTTTTGCCTTACAGAAGCTTTGCAATGTTATGAGGTCCCATTTGTCAATTCTTGATCTTACAGCACAAGCCTTTGCTGTTCTGTTCAGGAATTTTCTCCCAGTGCCCATATCTTCGAGGCTTTTCCCCACTTTCTCCTCTATAAGTGTCAGTGTCTCTGGTTTATGTGGAGATCCTTCAACCACTTAGACTTGACCTTAGTACAAGGAGATAAGAATGGATCAATTCCCAGTCTTCTACACGATAACCGCCAGTTGTGTCAGCACCATTTGTTGAAAAGGCTGTCTTTTTTTCCACTGGATAGTTTTAGTTCCCTTGTCAAAGATCAGGTCACCATAGTTGTGTGGATTCATTTCTGGGTCTTCAATCCTATTCCATTAATCTACCTGTCTGTTGTTTTACCAGTACCATGCAGTTTTTATTACAATTGCTATGTATTACAGCTTGAGGTCAGGCATGGTGATTCCACCAGAGGTTC
The DNA here is from genome assembly GCA_902729485.2 of Mus minutoides. Lineage (NCBI taxonomy): Eukaryota > Metazoa > Chordata > Mammalia > Rodentia > Muridae > Mus > Mus minutoides. The sequence goes on along the minus strand of LR753483.1, from coordinate 122,810 downwards.
TTTTATTGTTGAGAAGAGTTTTTGCTAGTCTAGGTTTTTTGTTATTCCAGATGAACTTGCAAATTGTCTTTTCTAGATCATTGAAGAATTGAGTTGGAATTTTGCTGGGGATTGCATTGAATCTGTAGATTGCTTCAGGCAAGATAGCCATTTTTACTATATTGATTCTGCCAATCCATGAACATGGGAGATCCTTCCATCTTCTGAGATCTTCCTCAATTTCTTTCTTCAGAGACTTGAAGTTCTTATCATACAAATCTTTCACTTCCTTCATTAGAGTCACACCAAGATATTTTATATTGTTAGTGAATATTGTGAAAGGTGTTGTTTCCCTGATCTCTTTCTCGACCCATTGTTTTTAATAGCTGAGCAGTGCTACATCCACTCCAGTAGCAACCTGCCTGACAAGTCTGGGCACGGTCCTGAGGCAAGAAGTTCACAGAAACTTGGATTCTCCTGGAAACTTGGCATACCGTATAAAGAATGCTCCAACGTCCTTGCTTTAGTTGGTAAACAGATCTGTGTGCTTTCCCCTAATATTGCTTCATTATAAGTGCTCCTAAGGATTCATATTTTGACATATAGCTAAGTTAGATTCTAGGCAGTCCTTGATCCAACCTTGAGCATGAACAGCTAAGTCACTGCCCTACAGTGGAATTCACTACTACCTAAGAATAAGGAGGTTTGTGACCTGAGATTCTTGAGTCACTCCCATATACAGGATTTTACAATGGTTTAGGAAATGCATTGAGCTGTTGTTTTAGAGAATTGCATTATTCATGAGAAGGTTAGCTAGAGAGTAACTCCTTAATTAGAATCATGACTTGGGTGTGGATGCCCTTGCCCTGGGACTGTTAAGACCTCACACCTGCCTCCGAAAACCATAGTTGACCTTAGATAGAGCTGATTTTGTCTCAGTTGTTTTATTACCCAGTTCCTGCCGGTCCTTTCTGTGACTGCATTCCTCTGCCTTGTGTAAGAGTCATTAAGCATCTGGTGATCTCATTGTACCTTGAAGATGTGTTACCTAACTTACTAATTTCTTCTGTATAAAAGTCTGATGCTCAATTTGACAAATTACATTCAGATTCTACATATCCTCTTGTGTGGTCTCTGTCTGTCACCCACATTCGCCGAACCCTTGCCCACTTTGCTCCAGAGAACAACCATGCAGATAAGGGATCCAGAGGGTCTGTAGCAGAGTAGTATTCCATTGTATAAATGTACCACATTTCCTATATCCATTCCTTTGTTGAGGGACATCTGGATTGTTTCCAGCTTCTGGCTATCATAAATATGGCTGCTATGACATGGTGTAGCATGTGTTTTTATTTAATGTTGGAGCACCTTCTGGGAATATGCCATATATACCTAACTATATCAGGAGTGATATAGCTAGGTCCTCAGGTAGTACTATGACTGAGGAACCACCAGACATATTCCCCGAGTAGTTGTACCAGCTGCAATCCCACCAGCAATAGAGGAGTATTCTTCTTTACATCTTCACCAGCATCTACTGTTACCAGAGTTTTTGATCATAGACATTCTGACTGGTGTGCGGTCCACCAGAGGGCTCCTACAACTGATATACAACTTCAGCAAAGTAGCCAGATATAAAATTAACTAAAACAAATCAGTAGCCTTCCCATACTCAAAGGATATACTGGTTTAGAAAGAAATTAGGGAAATGACACCCTTTACAATAGCCACAAACAAAATAAATACCTTGGTGTGACTCTAAGTAAACAAATGAAAAATCTATACAATAAGAATTTCAAGTCTCTGAAGAAAGAATTTGAAGAAGACCCCAGAAGATGGAAAGATTTCCCATACTCTTGCATTGGCAGGATTAATAGAGTAAAATTGGCCATCTTGCTGAAAGCAATCTACAGATTCAGTGCAATCCCCATCAAAATTTCAACTCAACTCTTCATAGAGTTAGAAAGAGCAATTTGGAAATTCATTTAGAATAACATTAAACCCAGGATAGCAAAAACAATTCTCAACAATAAAAGAACTTCACAGGGAATCACCATCCCTGACCTCAAGCTATACTACAGAGCAATAGTGATAAGAACTGCATGGTACTGGTACAGAGACAGACAGGTAGATCAGTGAAATAGAGTTGAAGACTCTGAAATCAACCCACACACCTATAGTCACTTTATCTTGACAAAGGAGCTAAAACCATCCAGTGGAAAAAAGACAGCATTTTCAACAAATGGTGCAGGTTCAACTGGTGGTCAACAAGTAGAAGAACGCAAATTGATTCATTCTTATCTCCTTGTACAAAGCTCAAATCAAAGTGGATCAAGGACCTCAACATAAAACCAGATACACTGAAACTAATAGAAGATAAAGTGGAGAAAAGTCTCGAACTCATGGGCACAGGGGAAAAGTTCCTGAATACCAATGGCATATGCTCTAAGATCAACAATCAAAAAATGGGACCTCATAAAATTTCAAAGCTTCTGTAAGGTAAAGGACACTGTCAATAGGACAAAATAGCAACCAACAGATTGGGAAAGGTCTTTACCAACCCTACAGCCAGTATATATCAAAGAACTCAAGAAGATAGACTCCAGAGAACCAAATAACCCAATTAAAAATGGGGTACAGAGCTAAATGGAGAATTCTTAACTGAGCAATACTGAATGGCCAAGAAATACCCAAGGAAATGTTCAACATCCTTAGTCATTAGGGAAATACAAATTAAAACAAGGAAAACATTTTAAGTGAGAGATATCTTTGCTATCTTATGAGTGATGGTAGCACAAGAATATGTACATGTAAAAGCCATAAAGCTTTATACTTCAGATTTGAGGATTTTATCATAGCTTTATATCCTAATTTATAAAATTCTATTAAGCAATTCTGTTAAAACAGTGTGGTAATTATAGGTATATTCAAGGAAGTAATACAAACTATGATAAAAGTACAACCTTAAGTCCTTTCGCATGCTCCTCTCTGAGTCAGGATCTTGCTATTCAGCATTGGCTGACCTTATACTCTATGTAGCCCTAGAATACCTTCAACTAACAGAAATCCTCCTGCTTCGGTGTTCTGAGTTCTATAATTATAGACTTGTCTCCATGCCCCAGCCCATTTGTAATTTTGTATATATGTGTGTACATGGTGCACACATAGATGTACAATGATCTTGAATGTCATTCCTCAGGAACTGCCACATTTTTTTTCTTTTGATGCAATGCCTGCATTGCCTGGAACTTGGCATATGCTAGGCTATCTGGCTGGCTACTGACCTCCAAGGATCTGCCTGTCTCTATTTCCCCAGCACTGAGATCCTAAGAGGATACAGCATACCTGGATCTTTTTCAGAAGGATTATGGGAATCCAACTCAAGTCCTCCTTTGTGCATGCTAAGCACCTTACCAATTTCCTCAGCCTCACATCTCTTCTTGACTAAGAAGTGATTATTACCTAGTTTTCTTCCTTTATGATCATGGATGCTGAGACTTCACAATTTGTTACCCAGGTTTGGTTTAATGTTTGTTCCTCTTTTGGTTTGAGTGCAAGCATGGAGCCAATGATACAAGGAATAGATAAAGCAGTGTTTGAAGTTTTGGTTGACAGTTACTGGAGATTTAACATGTCTGTACCATGATCTAGCATCAGGATAAATTTATTGCTGAGGGCACAATTCATTGTTCTCTCATTCCTTCCCTTTCTCCAACTTCTGCCTATGGAAGGCAACTAAGAGGAAAAAAATAAGATTAGAAGTAGATTCATTAGGTCACTTTGAAATTTGACTGATGATAATATAAAGTGTTAGTGAGTTCCCTTTTCTCTCCTCTTTTTTGTCACTTGGACTCCTATTTTGTGTCGAGGCTTATGGAGTCACTGAAGGGTTTTGACCAGTGCTTCTTAATCTTGGATGGTTTGGCCAAGATTTAAAGGAGTAGCACACTAGTGGAATTTAGTGGGTAGAAGAAACTAGGGATGTTCCCAAGCACCCTACAATGAACAGGTTAGCTTTCAACCTAAAGAATAATCCAGTCCTGAACTCAATAGGGCTGAGGTTAAGAAATCTAGACTTAGATTTAACCCTATGTTTAGGACTGAGAGTGACTTTTGAATGTGTTATCATCTAGGGTCTCTACATTAACCCTCTCTTGGAGGTGTTTTCATTTTAGATATGGCTTACTGTCAAAGGGCCTGGGTTAACCCATACCTCACAGCATTTACAGGGGTCTGGGTTGGGCATTAAGACAATTAGGGCCAAAAGAATCAGTTTTGTTATTGCCATTTTGATTTGGAATTATAACAGAGAATCAAGTTAATAATATTACACAATAAGAAAATATAATTTGTTCTAGGAAATGGAGAATGACGCATTAAAAGATTAAGAGATCAATAGATTTTAAGATAAGATTAATGGATACTGGGGCAATAGCTCAGTGAGAAAAATGCTTGCGTTGCAAGTATAAGGACCTGAGTTCAATATTTAGAACTCATCTAAAAAGAGCTAGGCATGGAACTCCACATGTATAATCACATTTTTGAGAAAATAGAAACAGGAATATTCTAATAAGCTAATTGTCAAGCTCCAGACAAGTGAGAGAACCTGTCTCAAAAGAGGTTAATGACATTCCCGAAGATGGAAACCAAGGTTTTCATCTGGCCTCTGCACATGTATGCACTCACAAGTCCATGAAAACTCACACTCATAGGAGTACCTACATACATACAAACACATTCATATACAGACTAAAGAAAGAAATTAGATGAAACATCAGAAAACCAGACCTGAACTTCTGTGAATTTCTAATTCAGTAACAACAAATGGTGGGAACCTTTTTTTTTTTTTTTTTTTTTTTGTGGCTAGGGATTTCCTCATTGACAATGTAAGAAGCCAAAGTCATGTATTTCACAATCTTTTTCAATGTCCATACACAATTATTTGATAGGAGCCCACATATTCTACTTTAAAAAGTAATTTCATTACCTTCCAAATATTTGCGACAGTATAATGAATAAGATAATATAAAACCGTTTATGTAAGTTTCTGTGTTTTATTTCTTTAAGCTCTTAACTTGTCTGCCAAATGCAAGAAGCTCTGTTGTCTCTATTATAACACCAAAATATGTCTTTCTAAATTGTTTATTTAACTGTTTGGCAAAATATGTTCCAGGTAAAAGATAATAACCACACCGAGATGTTTAACATTTGTTCCTAATGTTAACTTTTCAAACTTTGCTTAGAAAAATAATTCTGTTCAGAAATTTGATCTTTTTGCCTTTCTTTTGTATTACTTTTGGCTCTTCCAGAACTTCAGAAATGTCAATTGGTTATTCATGTTAGCTTTGCTAATCCTTCCAAAGAATGTGAAAAGGCTCAGTCCTTTATATTAGGAAATACCTGAGATTAAAATGGATTAAGTCTGAATGCCTTTCTCTTGCTCCATGCTGAAATAAGGAGTGTTATAGCAGTATTTATGAAGGCAATGGGGTTTATGCGCTAAGCAATCATTTCTTTGTATGAGCATTTGGTGTGGGCATTGATACAGTTAGGCCTGGAGACTTACTTCAAGTTAAATGATGCCAAGATCCCACAGTGTTCTTGTAAAGTGTGGAATTAGGTGGTAGATGGGAAGGATGAGAAACAGAAATGCATATAAAGTTATAGAATGATCAGACATGGCTATGGATAAGTATGACCAGTGAGGGAGTGTTGCATGGTGAAAAATTCCTAAAGTGTGCATGTGTTAAAGAATTGGCAGTAGAAGTGTTCATATGGATACTTTCTATGTTGTGCTACTGTTTTGACAAAGAATGACAGAATCACCTCTTCTTCCATAGAAGGTGCTACAGAATTCAAATTATACAGATGGCATATACTTTATCTTCCAACAATTTCAAAGAAAATAATTTTCTTACCGCATCTTTTCATGTATACCTATTTAGGATAAGACACTATGGCACAGGGCCAAGTCAACCAAACTACAGGAATTAAAGCATATACGGCATTAGGCTGCATTTGTACCCCCAAGCAGATATATTGGAGACTTTAGGGAGAGTATATATCATGTTACATGCTAGTTTTCACTCCACTATATTACTCAACCCAAACCTGATAGTGCTGAAACCTAAATCTCTCAAAGATAGGGGAAAAATATTCCCTTCTTAGAGACTAGATAAAGAATGTCCCTTGTCGACAGAAAAACAGAAAAATTATTATTGATTCCTCAAGTTGCACTTCCCCCAGTGGAAAAGATTTTGCTTTGATAACTGATGTCTTTTGTCTCATAGTGACTTGCTAGCTTAGACCCATTCCAGGGAGCAGTCATAGAAAGTGCACGATGTTATGGTTTGATTGTGAAACTTCCCCCATGGGCTCATGTGTTAATCTCTAGCCCATGACACTATTTGAGGAAGCTGTCAAACTTTTTGGACTTGAGACTTAGCATAGGGCTGTCAGGGACAAGGCTTGAGGGTTGTAGATGGCTCTGCTTCCTGTCCAGGCTCTGCTTCCTAGGCAGTGGCATGTTCCCATTGTTATAACCTATGACCACACCTTTCCCAACAAAATGGACTGTATCGCCTGAATAATGAGCCAAAATATGTTCCTTCCTTCCTTCCTTCCTTCCTTCCTTCCTTCCTTCCTTCCTTCCTTCCTTCCTTCCTTCCTTCCTTCCTTCCTTCCTTCCTTACCATTTTCTGTCAGGTGGGGTCTGCTAGAGCAAAATGAGAAAACATGACACAAAAATACTATGAGGGACTGCTAGGGCCCAGGAGAGCAGGCTTTCGTTTTGTGAAGAGAAAGCTTTCCAAGCTTAGTAATATGCTTTACAATCCACCTTGGAGGAAACAGGAAACCAAGTGAATTATCTTTTGTGGTTTATGCAAAGAAATAACTGTAATGTCAAATTAATTGTAAATGCTCCACTGGGAGAATCAGACTTGAACTTCTCTATACTATTGAAAAATCAGCTAGAGAGTGTGCAAAACAATCAGTTGGCTCTTCTCAGTATCTATGTAACCAATGGTCTTTTTTTTTTTTTTTTTTTTCTGTATCCCTTTCATTTCACTTCACTAATTGTTGAGATGTTATTATCTTTTATTTCATGGCTAGTACATGAACTGAATTTTACAATTCAGTAGAAGAGGAATAGGAAGAGCATCTAATTTCTCTCTCTCTGTCTCTCTAGCACTGAAAGAAAACACAAGCAACTCCCAAGACCTCAGTAGCTACCCACCTGGATGAAAAGACACGATTTTTGGTGCAGTGAGAGAGTCTGTATCAATGCAATAAGATTATGGTAAGCAATAGAACTCTGCATTCTGCTCTGGTCTCTGTGTCTGTGGGGGCACGCAGTCTCACATTTATGTGCTCACACATGCACGCACACACACACACACACACACACACACACACACACACAGAGAGACAGAGACAGAGACAGACAGAGACAGAGACAGACAGAGACAGAGACAGAGAGACAGAGAGACAGAGAGTTTTGTTTTTCTGTAGTAGTCTCTGCTTTGTTGCAAAGAGAAGATTCTTTGATGAGGAGTGAAGAGTACACTTACCTGTGGGTTATATCTTACTTTAAATAAATAATGTGCTTTGGGTCTAGAATGCCTCACAGAGAGTCACTAAACTTGCTATGTCAGAGAAGATTTTGCCTGATATTTTAGGGCCTGATTGGTAGGCATTTGAAAGGCTTGGCTCGGTGGGACCTTCAAAATAGTATTGGATTACTAGAGTGTATCAATTGATGTATTTATAATTTAATGTAAAATTAGGAGATGAGACCTCATTTAAGGGAAATGGATTTTTACGAAAGCTTTGGGGGCTACATTTTGACCTTGGCTTATTACTATTTTTTTTGCCCCCTAGCTATCAGGAGGTACTCACCTTTGTTCAACCACACCCTTCCTTTTGTGACATTCTGCCTGGCTGCAGTCAAGAAACAATGGAGCCAATGGATTATGAGTTTTGAAACTGAGAGCTAAAACAAACCTTTCTTCTGTTGGATATTTTGTAATAGCAATGAAAAGTTAACTATTGTATTTTTAAAAGCCCATTTCAATGTTAAAATTGTTTACAGCATACACAATTTAAATTGCTGAAGAAGTTCTTGCTATTTCAGAGAAGGTTTTGCATGTTTTAGGGCCTTGTTGGTAGTCATTTATCAGCATAAACATATGTTCCCCACTTTCCTGTCATAGGCTTAAAAAGAAAACAAATTAAATACAGACAGAAAAGGTAGCATTTATTCCTGATACTGCAAACCATGAAGTTTTTTTCTAATATTAATTCACTTAAGGCTTGTTTTTAGGAATTGTCTGTAATATGTTTTTATGATAGCACTGCCTTTTCTTAGCTCTCACTCAGTGCTCCGTGACAGTACATTTGGTTGGCCAAATCCTCTTTAAAACTAACTCCATCTTTATTTTTGTGACATGTAATTATTTTTCTTTTAGAATTTTTGGATTAGTTGGTTTTGCCCTCTCCTTTTACACCTCTCTCCCTTTCTCTCGTTGTCCTCCCTCCTTCTCTTAGCGGTTCTGTATAATATAACATTTGCTGCCATCCTTAAATAGAAAACCCTTAACTTATTTATTACTTATCTATGTCTAGATCCTTTTAGACAAGGATTTCTCAACCTTAGCAACACTATTATTTGGGGGCTAACCTCTATCTACGCAGACGTCAATAGCAATTAGCAGTGTGGCAGCCAAAAACATCTCTCCAGACGTCATCATGTGTATCCAAGAACTACTCTAATAGATATTGATAAGCAATGTATAGCAAGAAGTGAACACAGGACTTAAAGAAATGACTTGAAATTAAGTATATTTTATTCAATAATCATATTAATTGGTAAGTTCTCCCTTTATTAACAAACATAACTCTTTTGTTTTCTAACTAATTAAGAAATAATTTTTTGTCATTTTTTTCACAGAAGATAGTCAGTGTTAAAAGATTTTGTTTCATATATTTATTTGGCTACTGATAGATAAATGATAATGAAAAGAACTGCTATCCTCAGAACTTTTATCTTATTTTTATATTAAAGAACAGTTGTTTGACTTTTTCCACATAAGAACAATACATTCACTAGAAAAATTCTGTAACATGCCCAGTACCAAAAAAAGAATTGGGTGCTTTAAAGGTGAGACAGTACAGAGTTAAATTTTCGACATTCTAGTCAATCAAGGCTAACATTCTCCTTTGAGCCGAATGTCTGTTTTGATCTCATCAATTTATTTATTGTTTTTAGTTTTATCTAACTTTATGTGTGTTAAAGAAACCATGTTGATATTTAAATATTATTTGTATATAGTGAAGGCTTTTGGGTTATGGGTCAGTGACAACTAGGAAAGTAAAATTATCATTCAGTTCTAACAAATAGCCTGTCTACCCAGGGGGTTCCTTTTTTCTAAATTATAGTTTTCACCATTAAATTATTTATGTGTAGGCATACAAAACAAAACTGGCATGAACTTTCAACTATGTAGTTATTCCAAAGATAAACCCTATTTTCAACTAGCTTAGCATATTCTATTTGGATTTTCACTAGTTTTTAAAAGATCTGCTATAAAAGTAAATATTGCTAAACTACTCATACAGTTATTGGGTTCCCGTTGCTGCTGGAATGTGTTGCCAAGGGCATGGAATAGAATAGCACAGAAGTCTCCAGCTCTATAGGAAAGAAGCTGAAGTCAGCATGTCTGGTTTTTTGTGCTTATCAGATAACAAAGCTGAAATCAAGTTGTCAGCCAACTGGGTTCTCCTTGGGAAGGTTTGGAAGAATCTGCTAGCTTATTTGAGTTGTCCATGTGTTTAGAGGCTTGAGGCCTCTTTTCATAGTGGATAGCACGTTACCATTCTCTTACTGCCTGTGATATTTTGTGTCCTCTGCGACCCTTTAATATAGTGCCTCATGTGTAGGGGCTTCCCTCGGAACCATAAAATTATTTGCATTGCTATTTCATAACTGTATTTTTGCTACTGTTTTGAATTATAGCATAAATATTTTTGTAGAGAGAGGTTTGCTGATCGGGTCATGATAGGTTGAGAACATCTGCTGTGTGACCTTTGGCTCTACGGTTGGGTTAAGCCCCTCTTACCTTCAGAATCTCTTTACCTTCTCTTTTTTACATTGCTATAGACTCAATGTTTGTCTATTCAAATTCTTATTTTAAACCCCAAGTCCAGGTTGAAAGGCATGCTCAAATAATTATGCCTTATAGATATTTTAAAACCAATCTTAGCATGAAAATTTGGTGTTTTAATTTGTATATTCTACAGAAAAAAATTTAACTTTATGACCACAGGTTTTGCTAAATAGTATAATGTTTTAAAATATTTTTTCATATAATAGGGTATTACTTAGCCATAAAAGGAACAAAGTACTGCTATATGCTGTGACAAGGATAAACTTTAAAAATGTTATGCTAAATGAAAGAAGACAGTCCCAAAAGATCACAGATTATATGAATATATTTATATGAACACAATTAAATAGCTAAATTTATACATATGTGAAGTAGATTAGTGGATGCTTTTATCCTTCCAACATCCCTTCTGGAAACTTCACTTCCCTTTTACAAAAGAAACACATTTGGGGGTCAGTCAGAATCTATAAGTCATATCCTCACATCACCCAAATTGTAAAGATTAGGCACAGACTGTTTTTAACAGGTGTAATTTATGCACCATATGTAATCTGCCTACACTACATGGAAGTGTTTTGCTCTTCTTCACTTACTCTCCATATTCCAGAGGAAGGTCTTATGAGAACACTAATGATGTAGTTCCTACATGGAAATAAATAGAGCTATGAAGAAAGGGTGGGCATTGTCTGGTTTCAATTTCTCAGGGGATTCTTCCCGTGAGCTAGTTCTGGTCTCAGAAAAAAACATGCTAGAATAGAATCTTAAGTAACTCTTCAGAGGGATAGCTTGTTCATGTAAGTTCAAGTATTTGACATTTTGCAGCAATAACAGCTAAAATGAGATATGTTCCAATTAAATATGGTTACTTTTTTTAGCCATATATTTGAGGAGCCTTCATAAAAGACAATAATGTAAAAGAAATTCAAAATGTGAAGTTCTTTTTCCTTTATTTGATATTTTATGTACATTTCAAATGTTATCCCTTTCCCCTATTTTACCACAAAAACCTCCTATCCCATCCCCTATCCCTCTGCTTCTATGAGGGTACTCACCCACCCATCCACTCACTCCTTCCTCCCTGCATTAGCATTCCCCTAAACTGGGGCATAGAGCCTTCACAGGACCATCCTCTCCTCCCATTGATGCCCGACAAGACCATCCTCTGTTACATATGCGACTGGAGCCATGGGTCCCTCCATATGTACTCTTTGGTTGGTGGTTTAGTCCATGGGAGCTCGGGGGGGCTGGTTGATTGATATTGTTGTTCTTTCCTATGTGGTTGCAAACCCCTTTAGCTCCTTCAGTCCTTTGTCTAACTCCCCCATTGGACCCTATGCTCAGTCCAATGATTGGTTTCGAGCATGAATCTTTGTATTTGTCAGGCTCTGGCAGAGCATCTCAGAAGATAGCTATATCAGCCTCCTGTCAACAAGTACTTTTTAACATCTGTAATAATGTCTAGGTTTGGTGTCAGTATATGGGATTGATCCCCACATTGGACAGTCTCTAGGTGGACTTTGCTTCAGTCTCTGCTCCATACTTTCTCTTCATATTTCTTCCCTTGAGTATTTTTTTCCCTTTTCTAAGAAGGAATAAAATACCCACACTTTGGTCTTCCATCTTCTTCAGCTTCATGCAATCTGTGAATTATATCTTGGGTATTAATAGAAGCAGTCATTAATAGTCTCCCAACCAAAAAAAGCCCAGGACCAGATGGGTTTAGTGCAGAGTTCTATCAGACCTTCAAAGAAGACCTAGTTCCAGTTCTTCTCAAACTATTTAACAAAATAGAATCTGAAGGTACATTACCCAATTCATTTTATGAAGCCACAATTACTCTGATACCTAAACCCCATGAAGACACAACAAAGATAAAGAACTTCAGACCAATTACCCTCATGAATATCGATGCAAAAATACTCAACAAAATTCTCGCCAACCGAATCCAAGGACACATCAAAACAATCATCCATCATGACCAAGTAGGCTTCATCTCAGGAATGCAGGGATGGTTTAATATACAGAAATCCATCAACGTAATACACTATATAAACAAACTCAAAGATAAAAACCACATGATCATCTCCTTAGATGCTGAGAAAGCATTTGACAAAATCCAACACCCATTCATGATAAAGGTCTTGGAAAGATCAGGAATTCAAGGCCCTTACCTAAACATGATAAAAGCAATCTANCACACACTGAAGGAGTTACAGAGATCATGTGTGAAGCTGAATCAAAAGGATGGACCAACCAGTGACGGCGGCTGCCAGGGATCCCTCCCATAATCAGCCACCAAAATAAACACTATAGCATATGCCAGCAAGATAATGCTGAAAGGGACCTGATATAGCTGTCTCATGGGAGGCTATACCAGTGCCTGGCAAACACGAATGTGGTTGCTCACAGTCAGCTATTAGTTGGAACACAGGACTCCCAAGGAAGGAGCCAGAGAAAGTACCCAAGGAGCGGAAGGGGTCTTCAACCCTCTAGGTGGAAGAATAACATGAACTAACTAGTTCCCCCTGCGCTCATGTCTCTAGCTGCATATATGGAAGAAGATCGCCTAGTTGGCCATCATTGGGAGGAGAGGCCCCTTGGTCATACAGACTCTATATGCCCCAGTACAGGGGAATGCCAGGGCCATTACGTGGGAGGGGGTGCGTAGGGGAGCAGGGCGGGGATGCGGGAGGTAAGGGGAAATTTCTCGATAACATTTGAAATGTAAATGTAGAAAGTATCTAATAAAGAGAAGAAAAAAAGAGTTTTGGGCTAATATCCACTTTACAGTGAGTGAATACCATATGTGTTCTTCTGTGACTGAGTTACCTCACTCAGGATGATACTTTCTAGTTAATTTGCCTAAGAATTTCATGAAGTCATTGTTTTTTAGTAGCTGAGTTGGACTCCATTGTGTAAATGTACCACATTTTCTGTATTCATTCCTCTGTTGAAGGACATCTGGGTTGTTTCTAGCTTCTGGCTATTATAAATAAGGCTGCTATGAACATAGTGGAGCATGTTTCCTTGTTATATGTTGGAGAATCTTTTGGATATATGCCCAGGAATGGTATAGCTGGATCCTCAGGTAGTACTATGTCCAATTTTCTGAGGAACCTCCAGACTAATTTCCAGAGTAGCTGTACCAGCTTACAATCCCACCTACAATGGAGAAGTGTTCCTCTTTCTCCACATCCTTGCAAGCACCTGCTGACACCTGAGATTTTGATCTTAGCCATTTTGACTTGGTGTGAAGTGAAATCTCAGGTTTGTTTTGATTTGCATTTCCCTAATGATTAAGGATGTTGAACATTTCTTTAGATGCTTCTTGGCCATTTGATATTCCTCACTTAAGAATTTTTTGTTTAGCTCTGTACCCCTTTTTGTAATAGGGTTATTTGGTCTAACTTCTTGAGTTCTTTGTATATATTGGGTATTAGCCCTCTATCAGATATAGTGTTGGTAAAGATCTTTTCCCAATCTGTAGGTTGCCATTTTGTCCTATTAACAGTGTTCTTTGCCTTACAGAAGCTTTGCATTTTTATGAGGTCTCATTTGTCAATTCTTGATCTTAGAACATAAGCCATTGTTACTCTTTTCAGGAACTTTTCCCCTGTGCCCATGTGTTCAAGGCTCTTCCCCACTATCTTTCCTATTAGATTCAGTGTATCTGGTTTTATGTGGAGGTCCTTGATCCAGTTGGAATTGAGATTTGTACAAGAAGATAAGAATAGATCAATTTGCATTCTTCTACATCCTGACCGCCAGTTTAAATAAAACCATTTGTTGAAAATGCTGTCTTTTTTCCACTGGATGGTTTTAGCTCCCTTGTCAAAGATCAAATGACCATAAGTGTGTGGGTTCATTTCTGGGTCTTCAATTCTATTCCATTGATCTCCTGCTTGTCTTTCTACCAATACCATGCATGTTTTTATCACTATTGCTCTGTAGTATAGCTTGGTGATTTCCATAGAAGTTCTTTTATTGTTGAGAATAGTTTTTGCTATCCTGGCATTTTTTGTTATTCCAAATGAATTTGAAAATGGCTCATGTAATGAAGAATTGAGTTGTAATTCTGATGGGTTTTGCATTGAATCTGTAGAATGCTTTCGGCATGATGGCTATTTTTACTCTATTAATCCTGCCAATCCATGAGCATGGGAAATATTTCTGTCTTCTGAGATCTTCTTTGATTTCTTTCTTCAGAGACTTGAAGTTCTTGTCATACAGATCTTTCACTTGTTTGGTTAGTTACACCAAGGTATTTAATATTTGTGACTATTGTGAAGGGTGTTATTTCCCTAATTTCTTTCTCAGCTTATTTATCCTTTGTGTAGAGGAAGGCTACTGATTTATTTGAGTAAATTTTATGTCCAGCCACTTTGCTGAATTTGTTTATTAGGTTTAGAAGTTCTCTGGTGGAATTTTGGGTTCCCTTAAATATACTATTATATCATCTGAAAATAGTCATATTTTAACTTCATCCTTTCTTATTTGTATTCCTTTGCTCTCCTTTTGTTATCTAATTGCTCTAGTTAGGACTTTGAGTACTATATTGAATAGATAGGGAAAGTGTGGGCAGTCTTGTCTAGTCCTTGATTTTAGTGGGATTCTTTCAAGTTTCTCTCCATTTAGTTTGATGTTGGTTATTGGTTTCCAATATACTCCTTTTACCATGTTTTGGTATAGCACTGAATTCCTGATCCTTCCAAGATTTTTACTATGAAGGGGTGTTGAATTTTGTCAAATGCTTTCTCAGAATGTAATGAAATGATCATGTGGCTTTTTTCCTTGAATTTGTTTATATAGTGAATCACATTGGTCGATTTCTGTATATTGAACCATATCTGCTTCCCTGGGATGAAACCTAATTGATCATGATGGATGATCATTTTCATGTGTTTTTGGATTTGGTTAGTGAGAATTTTATTGATTATTTTTGCATTGATATCCAAAGGGGAAATTGGTCTGAAATTATCTTTCTTTGTAGGGTTGTTGTGTTGCTTAAGTATAAAGCATTATTGTGGCTTCTTAGAACAAATTGGATAGTGTTCCTTCTGTTTCTATTTTGTGGAATAGTCTCTTTTGAAGGTTTGATACAATTCTGTACTAAACCCATCTGGTCCTGTTTTTTTTTTTGGGGGGGGGAACTTTTTTTTTCCTTTTAAAGCCATTTTTATTTGTTAATTATTTATTTATTTACATCCCAAATGCTGCACAGGTTGCATCTTATATCCTAACCCCCCATCTCTCCTTTCCTTTTCCTACTGAGGGGGTGCCCCCACCCCATGTTCTCCCACCCTGGGGCATCAAGTCTTTCTACAGGGTTAGGTGCCTCCTGTCCCACTGAGGCTAAACAAGGCACCCCTCTGCCACATATGTGCGGGGGGGGGGGGAGGTGAGGAAGGAGGAGAGATCAGATCAGCCAATGTTTTGCTCTTTGGTTGGTGGCTTAGTCTCTGGGAACTCACAGGGATACAATTTAGTTGACACTGCTGGTCTTCCTATGGGGTGCCATCCCCTTCAGTTCCTTCAATTCTTGCTCTAACTCTTGCAAAGGGAATCCTAGACCTCCAAAAAAATCAAGTTGGGTGACTAGAATTGGCAGCTGATCATGATGACAGATAGGGAACTATTTTTTGCATTGTGTTTTCTTCCACCTAAAACTTCATTTACTCTTTGTCTTTCCAGAAGAGTTATAAAGTGTTGGTTGTTCAGAACACTGTTGAAGTGGCTCAGTTCACTAATAATAATCCTGAATTTTTACAACTTGCTGAACCATTCTGGAAGGAGCTCTCCCAACTTCCTATTGTGTATGACTACAGTGCCTACCGACGGTTAATCAATCAGTATGGGACACATTACCTGCAGTCCGGGTCCTTAGGAGGGTCCTTAGGAGGAGACTATAGAGTTCTATTTTATGTGGATTCAGAAAGTGCCCAAAAATTTGGCAAGGTATTAAAAATGTTATCTAAAAGCATTTGAAGAGTTTTTTTTTATTCTTTTTTTTTCCTCTTTATTAGATATTTTCTTCATTTACATTTCACATGTTATTCAGAAATTTTCCCTTACCCTCCCGCATCCCCGCCCTGCTCCCCTACGCACCCCCTCCCACGTAATGGCCCTGGCATTCCCCTGTTCTGGGGCATATAGAGTCTGTATGACCAAGGGGCCTCTCCTCCCAATGATGGCCAACTCGGCCATCTCCTTCCATATATGCAGCTAGAGACATGAGCGCAGGGGGAACTAGTTAGTTCATGTTATTCTTCCACCTAGAGGGTTGAAGACCCCTTCCGCTCCTNCCTTCCAGATCCATCCATTTGCCTAGGAATTTCATATATTCATTGTTTCTAATAGCTGAGTAGTACTCCATTGTGTAAATGTACCAAATTTTTTGTATCCATTCCTCTGTTGAGGGACATCTGGGTTCTTTCCAGCTTCTGGCTATTATGAATAAGGCTGCTATGAACATAGTGGAACATGTGTCCTTATAACCAGATGACCTTTTATGCTTTAAAATTCAATAGAGATTTAAATTGCAGAGGAGTCCAAAATTGCAGGCGTCTATTTTACTGTACACAAATTCTCACATGATTTAAGCAATGTCTGCCTACTCCTTTGAATAATGATGAGCTAAATCATTACCTTTATCAGCCATCTCTACTTTTAATGACTGCTTCTGATTCTATTTTTTTAAGGGTTAGGGAATAGTTTAGATGCTTTATCTGATTCTGATTTAACCTTGGTACCTGGTATCTGTCTAGAAAATTGTCTATTTTATCCAGATTTTCCAGTTTTGTAGAGTATAGGCTTTTGTAGTAGAATCTAATAACTTTTTGGATTTCCTCAGTTTCTGTTGTTATATCTCCCTTTTCATTTCTGATTTTGTTAATTTGGGTACTTTCTCTGTGCACTTTGGTTAGTCTGGCTAAGGTTTTATCTATCTTGTTGATTTTTTTAAAAGAACAAGCTCCTGGTTTTGTTGATTCTTTGTATATTTCTTTTTGTTTCTACTTTTTTTTAAATTTCAGCCCTGAGTTTGACTATTTCCTTTTGTTTATTCCTCTTTTGTATATTTGCTTCTTTTGTTCTAGAGGTTTCAGGTGTGCTGTCAAGCTGCTAGTGTATGCTAGCTCCAGTTTCTTTTTGGAGGCACTGAGAGACATGAGTTTTTGTTTGTTTGTTTGTTTGTTTGCATTGCTTTCATTGTGTTCCATAAGTTTTGGCATAATGTGGTTTTATTTTCATTATATTCTAAACAGTCTTTGATTCCTTTCTTTATTTCTTCCTTGACCAAGTTATCATTGAGTAGAGTGCTTCCATGTGCATGTAGATTTTCTGTTGTTTTTGTTGTTATTGAATCCCATCCTTAGTCCGTGGTGATCTGATATGATGCATAGGACTTTTTCAATCTTATTGTATATTTTGAGGCCTGTTATGTGACATATTATATTGTCAAATTTGAGGAAGGTACCATGAGGTGCTGAGGAAAAGGTATATTCTTTTGTTTTAGGATGAAATGTTATATATATAATTATATATATTCCATTTGGTTCCTAACTTCTGTTAGTTTCACTGTGTTTCCATTTAGTTTCTGTTTCCATGATCTGTCCATTGGTGAGAGTGCAGTGTTGAAGTCTCCCACTATTATTGTGTGAGGTACAATGTGTGCTTTGAGCTTTTATGAATGTGGGTGCCTTTGCATTTGGAGCATAGATATTCAGAATTGAGAGTTCTTCTTGGGTGATTTTTCCTTTGATGTGTATGAAGTGTCCTTCCTTATATTTTTTGATGACTTTTGGTTGAAATTCGATATTCTCTGATATTAGAATGGCTACTCCAGCTTGTTTCTTGGGGCCATTTGCTTGAAATTTTTTTCCCAGCCTTTTAATCTGAGGTAGTGTCTATCTTTGTCACTGAAGTGTGTTTTCTCTATGCAGCAAAAATGCTGTGTCCTGTTTATGTATGTAGTCTTTTAGTCTATGCCTTTTTATTTAAGTCCATTGATATTAAGAGATTAAAGGAATGATGATTATTTCTTCCAATTATTTTTGTTGTTAGAGGTGGAATTATGTTTGTGTGACTATCTTCTTTTGGGTTTATTAAAAGATTACTTTCTTGCTTTTTCAAGGGTGTAGTTTTCCTTCTTGTGCTGGAGTTTTCCATTTATTATCCTCTTTGTAGGGTTGCATTTGTGAAAAGATAGTATGTATTTTTTTTTTCATGAAATATCTTTGTTTCTCCATTTCTGGTAATTGAGAGTTTTGCTGGGTATAGTAGTCTGGGCTGGTATTTGTGTTCTCTTAGGGTCTGTATGACATCTGCTCACGATCTCTTGCTTTTATAGTCTCTGGTAATAAGTCTGATGTATTTCTGATAGGTCTGCCTTTATATGTTATTTGACCTTTTTTCCTTATTGCTTTAAATGTTGTTCTATGCATTTGGTGTTTTGACTATTATGTGTCGGGAGGAATTTCTTTTCTGGTCCAGTCTATTTGGAATCCTGTAGGCTTCTTGCATGTCCTTGGGCATCTCTTTCTTTGGGTTAGGGAAATTTTCTTCTATAATTTTGTTGAAGATATTTATTGACCCTTTAAGTTGGGAATCTTCAGTCTGTTCTATACCTATTATCCTTAGGTTTGGTTTTCTCATTGTGTTCTGGATTTCCTGGATCTTTGTGGTTAGGATTTTTTTGCATTTTGCATTTTCTTTGTTGTTTCAATGTTTTCTATGGTCTGTTCTGCACCTGAGATTCTCTCTTCTATCTCTTATATTTCGTTGGTGATTCTTACATCTATGACTCCTCATCTCTTTCCTAGGTTTTCTATCTCCAAGTTTGTCTCCCTTTGTGGTTTATTTATTGCTTATATTTCCATTTTTAGATCTTGTATGGTTTTGTTCAATTCCTTCACTGGTTTTATTGTATTTTCCTTTAATTTTTTTTATGGGATTTTTGTGTTTCCTCTTTAAGGGATTCTACTTCTTTCCTTGTTTTCTCTTATATTTCTTTAAGGGATTTATTTATGTCCTTCTTAAAGTCCTCTATCATCATCATGATATGTGATTTTAAATCAGAATCTTGCTTTTCTGGTGTGTTGGGGTATCCAGGACTTGCTGTGGTGGGAGAACTGGATTCTGATGATGCCATGTAGCCTTGGTTTCTGTTACTCAGGTTCTTGTGTTTGCCTCTCGTTCTCCGGTGTTAGTTGGTCTTATTGTCTCTGACTGGAGCTTTTCCCTCCTATGGGCCCATGAACCTGTTATCTTAGGTATGTCAGCACTCCTTGGGAGACCAACTCTCTCCGGGGAGGATTTGGGACAACCTTAGCTCTGGGGCATAGATGGGGACAGGAATGATCCTGGAAGCTCTTTTTTAATTGAGGTACATGTCTTGAAGGCAGATTATAAATTATATATATATATATATATATATATATATATATATATATATATATATATATATATATATATATATATATACACACTTTAAACATAGTATCTCTGTGTGTTTGATATTCATAGAAATTAATTTAAACAAAAAGAAAGCAGTGGTATGAAAAAATTATATCTATTTTCTACAAAAATTATATATCTGCAAGAATTTTATTCTTTATTTTCCTAAAATAATATTTGACACTGACTAAAATATTTGACAGTTTAAACTAAGCCATTTAAAAAATGTTTACATATATAACATTCACATATTAGCTATCTACACATTATATATATGTATATATACATGCATTTATATACATGTAAGATATATATGTATATATTCACAAAATATATTTTGTTACTTATATGCCTATTATCTTCATCTAGGGACTTCAAATGCCATCAAAAATAGTTGAAACTAGAATGTGAGGTTTGCTGAGGACCATGGCAAGCATATGCTAATGTCAGCAATAAAGAATATATAATTGTTTCCAAATGGGAAACCACATTATAAAAATTAAATATTAATTAGAATATTATTGACTCACAAATTTCCTGGTCTAGTGATAGAAGGATCCTTACCACAAAGGAAGAGTCTCTCTCATTTAGTATTGAGCACTGTCACTCTCTGCATGTTGTCATGTTCTGTGTGTTTGTGTTAATTGCCAGCTACTTCATGAAGAAGCTTTTCTGATAAGGGCTGTGTGGCAGCATGCACAAGGCCTACAAACATTCAGTCCAGATGGAGTTCCAGTACTGAGAGGGGGACATAGACATGGGATCCTACTGTTAACGAAGAAGCTATCTGTAACTGTAACCTGCTTGTAAAAAAAAAAAAAAAATCAGGGTTTCTTTTTTTTCCTAATGGAGTTTAATTAATTAATTAATTAATTATCTATTTATTTATTCTAATGAAGTCTTATTGGATATATTAACCACATTTAATGGCAGACCTCTTGGCCAGCAGTAATTAAACAACAGAAAATGCATTTAATGCTATTTTTGTGGGCTTTTGTCTCATTTAACGTTGGTTGATGCTTTCCTCCTTATTGTTTATTTTGTTTTCCATTTTTGTGTTTGTGAGGTTTTTGCATGTATATTTCTTTTTTTTCTGTTAGAGAGAAAGAGAGAGAGGAAGAGAGAGAGAGAGAGAGAGAGACAAAGTAGGGTAGCTAGGGCAGTAAGGAGGCTCTGGAGGTAAATGGAGGGGAGAAAACACAATACACAATCAAAATACATTGTATTTAAAAATGTATTTTGTATTTTAAAATAAATTCTTTAAATTAAAAAAAAAACATAACATGGGAAACAATAAAGGAAGAAATGTAACTTTGGCCTTTGGAGTCTACATGTGTACATGTAGGTATCCATACCTACAAATACCTAGAGTATACATATGTACAGCATACACAGAGAGACAAGTACGCATTTTCTCTTATTCATTTTCTAACTTAATTACCAAACCATGGGATGTGCAAAAAGGTATCTATCTTTATTTGTCAAGGTCAAAAAGAAATGTAAAGGCTGGAGGATCAGTAGTAGTCAAAGATAAACAGGGGTAAGGGGCAAAGGAGTTAGACTATATGAAGTCATAAAGAAATGTTATCAGTAGTCATGGGCTTTAAATTATTAACAATAGAGTTAGATTTTGAGAGGCAAGCCTTGCATTGTTTTGAATTACAAAAAGGGAATTGTTTTGGCTATCTGAAGAAGACATGAATTTGTCTGGAACAAAGTGCTGACATCTGAGACAACTTTTTGTTTATTTGTTTGTTTGTTTGTTTGTTTTCTTAGAGAGTAGTAAAACCCAGTGCATGTTTTGGCCAAATGACTCTGGAAACAAAAATGTTTTTGAAAGAAAATTGCATAGACTTTTGGTATTTAAAGAGTTTCTTAGAACAGACCACTAGTTAATTGAACAGGTATTATTAGGATTATTCTTTTACACATAAAACCACTAGGCTGAGAAAGATTTCAGGACAGCTACAGGCCACGTGACCCCAAAAAATGGCAGAATTGTGTAGCTCACCAATTTTTCATAATCTAAGTATACCCTCCCCCACCAATTCCAGGAAGGAGAATGTGCTAAAAGGGCAGCACATATGAAAGGAGTATTATAAAATAAAAGAAGTTTGCTAAAGCACTAGATAATTTAAATTTTCATTTTCAACACAAAGGGATAGAATGAGCTTATGATAATTTTTAAGCTTAGAAAAAATATGAAAACGATAACACAAAACTTTAGAAGAAAAAATTATTTACAGTGTGTTGATTTGTTCTTCATATTGTGGTAAACTGGAAAAGAATTAACTGAGAAAATTTTCATGTGGTATAGATGCTGCAATTCTGGAGAGCCAAGTAACAGAAAGGCAGGCAATGTTCCTAAGAAAAAGAGCTGAAGCAATCCCTACATGATCCTGAAAGTACAAAGTGATTCACCAGTATTTCTGCTGTAGCATCTCTTTGTGTCTCTGTGTCTCTGTGTCTCTGTCTGTCTGTCTGTCTCTCTTTGTGTGTGTGTTTATGTGTATATGTGTATGTGTGATTCAGAGCTCTTTAAATAGAGGCACGGAAATTACAACCATTTCCTATTAAGGTGCCCTCGTTGAAAAAGTTTTGGTATAATTGAGTCTTTTTTTTTTTTTTTTTTTGGCCAACTAAATGGAAGTTCAGATGAACAAAATGGAAGTAATGCATTGCTCCCTCCCTTGATGCTTAACTTAGATATTGTGAATAATGATAATTATATACCTAAGTGTTTAATTATTTATATGTATATGAATGATTTCCTTTAGTTACTAACGTTTAGTGGGATTTTGAGAAGCTGTTAGTCCAGTGTTTAAATCTGATAAATACATGTAAAATGAAGGGTGGTAAATAATAGGAAAACAAAACAAAACAACACAACAAACAAACAAATGAAAACTCACCACCACCAGCACCAATTTAAAAACAAAAAAACAAAAAAACAGAGCATTTTACATGTTCTTTTTGTAATTAGTATGAAACAAATTAAATAATATCTAAGATTGTGGGAAAATTCCTCAGATGAGTTTTGGGGTGCTTTTCAAGAACTTATTTTTACTTCAGATCAATTCTTCTGCTGACATTTATGTTGACTACTCTGGGGGAATTTTAGATATTATGTCTGTCAATAATTTAATTACATGTTTTAAGAATGAGTTTACTTTAGCTCAAAGAGTTATGAATACTTTCAGCCTTGTAATTAACCAGAGTTTAAAAATGATGGAGATAAGGTGAGATCACCATTTTCTATCTGTGATCTCTCTGAAGCAGGTCCACGCAGGAGAGCACGCTGGCTGCAGAATCAACAGCGCTTTTTGGACAGGGTCCCTTTGGGCCTTCATCCTTAGTCAGGAGGCAGAGCTGATCCACAGACATCTGTGCACCTTCCCACCAGAGGAGAGTTGGTCTCCAGAGAGAACTCTGACCCTGAGACTCAGGTGAGATTGCCATTTTCTTCTATCTGGGGGGTCTCTCTGAGGTGGGTCCACATAGGAGAGCATGCAGGCCATAGAAACAACAGAGCTTCTTGGACAGGGTCCCTTCGGGCCTTCATCCTCAGCCAGGAGGTAGAGTTGATCCTCAGTCCTCTGTGCACCTTTCCTGCCAGGGGAGAGTTTGCCTCCAGGGAGTGAGTGCTCTGACCCCCAGGACTTAGGAGAGAGCTGACCAGGTCTCCCAGGAGTGCTGACAGAGGCTAACTGACTGACAAGGAGGAACAAGCTCCAGCCAGAGACAGCTAGAACATCTAACACCAGATAATACCAGATGGTGAAAGGCAAATGTAAGAATCTTACTAACAGAAACCAAGACCACTCGGCATTATCAGAAACCAGTACTCCCACCACAGTGAATTCTGGGTGCCCCAACACACCCGAAAGCAAGATTTAGATTTAAAATTCTATCTCATGATGCTGGTAGAGGATTTTAAGAAGGACATTAATAACTCCCTTAAAGACATACAGGTGACCACTGCTAAACAGATAGAAGTCCTTAAACAGGAAACACAAAAAATCCCTTAAAGAATTAACAGAAAACACAACCAAACAGGTGATGGAATTGAAGAAAACCATCCAAGACCTAAAAAAGGAAGTAGAAACAATGGATAAAACCCAAAGGGAGACAACTCCAAAGATAGAAATCCTAGGAATGAAATCAGGAACCATAGATGCGAGCATCACCAACAGAATACAAGTGATGGAACATGTGTCCTTTTAAACCAGTTGGAACATCTTCTGGAGAGGTATTGCAGGTAGTACTATGTCCAATTTTCTGAGAAAACGCCAGACTGACTGACCATACAGAGACTACCCCACCAGGGGGTATCCATCCCATAATCAGTCACTAAACTCAGACACTATTGCATAGGACAGCAAGTGTCTACTTAAGGGACCCTGATAAAGCTGTCTCGTACAGAAGTGGATGCTCAAAGTCATCTACGTGATGGAACACAGGGCCCACAATGGAGAAGCTAGAGATAGAACCCCAGGAGCTGAAGGGGTCTGCAACCCTAGAAGAGGAACAACAATATGAACTAACCAGAACCCCCAGAACTCGTGTCTATAGCTCCACATGTAGCAGAAGATGGCCTAGTCGGCCATCATTGGGAGAAGAGGCTCCTTGGTATTGCAATCTTTATATTCCCCAATACAGGGGAATGCCAGGGCCAAGAAGTGGGAGTGGGTGGGCAGGGAAACAGGGCGGGAGGAGAGGAGAGGGAACTTTCAGGATAGCATTTGAAATGTAAATTAAGAAAATATCTAATAAAAATATTGAAAAAAAAAAAGAATACAAGCGATGGAAGAGAGAATCTCACAAAAGACCACACATCATATGCACTCACTGATAAGTGACTATTGGCCCAGAAACTAAGTCTACCCATGATACAATATGCAAAACACATGAAATGCAAGAAGAAAGAAGACCAAAGTGTTAATACTTCATTCCTTCTTAGAATGGGGAACAAAATACCCATGGAAGGAGTTACAGAGACAAATCTCAGAGCTGAGACTGAAGGAAGGACCATTCAGAGACTGCCCCTCCCATGTATCCATCCCATAAACTACTATCAAACTCTTACACTATTGCATATGCCAACAGGATTTTGCTGACTGGACCCTGATATAGCTGTCTCCTGTGAGGCTATGTCAGTGTCTGGTAAATACAGAAGTGGATGCTTATAGTCAGCTATTGGATAGAACACAGGGCCCCAGAACCCAAAGAGCTGAAGGTGTCTGCACCCCTATAGGAGGAACAACAATATGAACTAACCAGTACCCCCAGAGCTCATGTCTCTAGTTACATATGTAGCAGAGGATGGCCTAGTTGGCCATCAATGGGAGGAGCGACCCTTGGTCTTGTGAAGATTATATGCCCCAATATAGGGGAACGCCATGGACAGGAAGCAGCAGTGGGTGAGTTGGGGAGCAGGGTTTGGGGGGAGGTTATAGGGGATTTTTGGAGAGGAAACTATGAAAGGGGATAGAATTTGAAATATAAATGAAGAATATATCTAATAAAAATACATTGTAAAAAAATGATGGAGCTAGAGGTATTACATGGGAAATTTTTGTTTTTACCTTTTTCCATGTCAGACTTAGAGGATGTACCTCCAGAAGAGACCAAATACAGTGAGCATCTGTTTTAGAACTTAGTTATGAGGCAAAATTCCTCTGCATTGCTGGAAAAAAATTAAGAACTAGTAAAATGGGTACAAATCATATATACTAATATTATATTTTCATGTTCAGACAGAAATGCTTCTTGACAAGCAACCAGAGATGATTACCAACCACTTTGCAGCTGTAATTCTTAGTGAATTCACAGATATTCTCTTTAATGTAAAAAAAAAAAAAATTGTGCATCATTTGCCAAGAGACTGGGTTCCAGAAAACCATTTTCCAGTTGATAATGGGATGAAATGGCATATATTATAATGACATCTTGTTAGGAAGTTGAGTATGCAATTCTTCACATTTCAAAATGAATATGGAAATATATGGGGAATGACTCTTTAAGCTAGAAAATTAGTATATAAAATACTGCCAGACTAAAGCCAATCTGAATGGTAATTCTATCCTTCCTTGAAGCAAAGAGTTTTCCCAGTTCAATGAAAAAATCTAAAATAATAAAAAGTAGGTATGCAAGCTACTGTGTTCTCTTTTAGTATTTTCATACAGAAAGCAACAAGGAATAACTTTAAGTCATGAATATTATTTTCTTCCTCATGCTTCCTTGTCATCCTTTTGGTATTGTCATCATAGTTCAACAAAGACTCCAGAAGGTTCAAGCTATAATTTCAAATTCCTATTTTTCCACTGACATAGCCAAACCCAGGTGCTTAGGTCCTGGGGCAATTATTTTCCTTGAACCAAAGCATTACTTCTCGAAGTAAGGAAGGAAGGTGATTCATAAGGCTCAGAAAGATCACAAAATATATAAGACACAAAGAGCACAGAAAGTTTCAAGATTAGCAAGGTCTCTTTTCAAATTGGTATAAGGAGTAAACAGTTGCTAAGAAAGAAGATGCTTTTCAGTGGAGTTGACTGAAAGCTAGACATTAAGTTCCATTGATGCAGCTTTCAGGAGTTATCAACCCAAGCTGCAGGGTTTTTTATTTGTTTGTTTCTTTCTTTCTTTTGGTGACTCAGATGCCTTTTAGCCACCCATTCTTATCTCCCATCTAGAGTCCTGTAAGTAACCCTGATAAACTAGATCACCAAGATAGAATTGGGTGGAATTGTTTTTTTTTTTGTTTGTTTGTTTTTTTTTTTTTTTTTTTTTTTTTTTTTTTTTTTTTTTTTTTTTTTTTTTTTTTTTTTTTTTTTTTTTTTTGGTCTGTTGGCAATGCCCTATCTGGAGAGAATAACTCTTCCCTAGGAAAAGCCAAACAGCAGGGATAATTTTGTTCCTTGTGTGTGATGCTTTGATATTAAATGTCAATCATTTGAGTCTTTAAGAACTCTAGCTAGGAAAGATCATTTCTCATTTTTCTGTCCCTTTTACTGTCTCATCTATATATTATAAATACTAATTTGCTTCATTCAAGAAATGTAGTTACTAGAGAATGAATGATAAGGAAACTGAGGAACAGAAAGGTAATTTGATATCTCCAAGGTCCCATAGTCAGTAAAGAGCAGAAATATAATTCTAAAAAAGCTTAACTGACTGTGGGATTAACCTTTGCTTCATACTTCTCTGCTTGGAGCAAGTTTCTAGAATTTTCTTCCATTTTTTCATTGAGAAACTGGGGACTGAAATTTCCCATCCATTCTTGTTTGATCTCTCTGCTTAAACTAAATGTCTCAGTCATTTAGGCTCTGTGGGTTCTTCTAAGAAGCAGATACTCCTGTGAACATCATTTCAGTTTGTTTGCATGGTTACTCTCTCTGTTGTATCTTACACCTTGTTTTGTTCTTCCTTGCATCTTTCAGTGAGGTCTCTAAATTCTTTATCACTGACCTTCACATTTTCATTTTCATAGCCTTTCAAATCCAGAAAACTCGCACCCTACCTTTAAAAGAGGTATAACCTCATCCTCCACGATTTTAACCTAAGGGCCACACACATTTTCCAGTATCTACTCTAAAGTTTGGATCTTTCCTATGCTATAGAATTTCATGTGTTTCCAACTTGATACTTCTGTGTCCTCATCTTTGTCTTAAGCCTTTTCATTCTCTTGAGTTTCAGCACTTACCAGGTCCTCCCCCTAACTCTAATATCTCTAGTGCTTCTGTTTATATCTTTTCTTCCTACTCCACACCTATTGGTCTTTGAAGCACATTTTACTTAGAAACTCAACTATTTTTAAGCACCTTTCTTCTTTGAAAAAACAAAATGTGTATGTAGGAACGATAGAGGGCATTGAAGTGGATCTTGAGCTGATCAAGGAAACAAGCATTTGTCCATTTACAAAGGGCTGCTGCTCCTTGCTCTGGTGTCCCTAACTCCCATTGCAACTGTTATAAAATGTTGTTGGGCTGAGCAGAGAGTGAACTCCCAGGGCAGGAACAATCAATCAAGAATGAGAGGAAGTCAGGAGTATACAGGGCACCCAGGAGCCTATAAATAGTTACACCCATAGGCTCCAAAGGAATTCCTACCTATGAGGGCCCTCTGAACCCTTGGATGGGAAAGGTTGTCTGTTCTAGTAAAGTTTGTCATTTTGTTCTTCTTTTCTGTTTGTGGCTGGTATTTCTCTGTTGCTGTCCATCTGTAAATTTTTGCCCAGTCTCTAGGTACCTGTACTCTCACTATGGGTGGTTGTAATGCTCCTTTCTAGTCTCAGACTTTGTATCTGGAACCTGCAGGATCTCTTCTGCAGGATCTCTGTGGTTGGTGGAAGCTACTTTACTGGGCCTGCTTGAGAGCTGAAACAGTTATTTTCTATTGGGGACTATCAGGATCTCCAAGTCTCAGTCCATTGGCAGCTTCCAATCTTGTGTTCTCTCTCTTAAATCTGTAACTGTCACTTTCTGTCAGGAACCCTGGGCTTATTTCACTCCTTGCCTAAGATCTCTAGCTGTCACAGTTTATCAGTGGCTTCTCACTTTTCAAGCATCATTTTACTTTGCTGTTTGAATGAATCTTCTTTTCAGAATGAGCAATTCTTTCTCCTTCTCACTAAATGCACTATAGATTACCAGTAGATGTCCATATCTTATACAAGATCCACCTTATAACAGCATGATAGAACCTACAACCTGGAATAAATTTATGGAGGTCATCACTTCTGTTTTGATTTAAAGGAGAGTGGGCCTCTTGGCTTCAGAAAGAGCTCAGAGCTCTGAAAGTATGTGGTACTTTTTTTTTTTTTACCAGAAGCCATGATTTTTCAAATATATATTTTGAACAAGAATTTGAAAATTATTGTTTAGAATAGGCAGGGAGATGTGCACTGATCGAGCTCAAATACAAATTATTTTGGAAATAGTACGCACTTGGCCGAAATTCAGCAGATATTTAGCTTAAATTAGCATGTGTTCTTCATAGTATTATTAAATTTCAATATGTTACACATAAAATATTTTTGGATTAAATGTGGAGTGAACAATTAGAAAACTCATTGCTCCAACATATAACAAGGACACATGCTCCACTATGCTCATAGCATCCTTATTTATAATATCCAGAAGCTGGAAACAACCCAGATGTCCTTCAACAGAGGAATGGATACAGCAAATGTGGTACATTTACACAATGAAGTACTACTCACCTATTAAGAACAATGACTTCATGAAATTCTTAGGCTAATAGAAGGAACTAGAAAATATCATCCTGAGTAAGGTAACCCAGTCACAAAAGAACATACATGATATGCACTCACTGATCAGTGGATATTAGTCCAAAAGCTTGGAAGACCCAAAATATAATTCACAGACCATATGAAGCTCAAGAAGAAGGAAGACCAAAATGTGGATGCTTCAGTCCTATTCAGGGGGAAAAATATTCACAGGAGGTAGAGGGTGGGAGGGACTTGGGAGGAAGAGAGTAGGGGGATGGGAAAAATGGAGGTATGAGAGGAAACAGGAATGACAAACAGAATTAGGAATTTGAACAGAGGCGTGTAGCAATGGGGGATAGGAAACTCGGGATAGCCACCAGCAAGTCCGAGATGCCAGGAAAGCAAGAGGCTCCAGGACCCAAACAGGGATGAGATTAGCTGAAATGCCCCCAAAAGGGGAGGGAGAACCTAAAGATACCATATCCAGAGGTTAGGCAAGGCCCCTAGTTGGGGTATGGGGCCACTCATTCATCTCCAAATTATTAACTCAGAAGGGCTCCTGTCTAAAAGAAATATGGGGACAAATTGTGGAGCACAGACTAAAGGAAAGACCATCCAGAGACTGCCCCACCTGGGGATCCATCCCAAATACAGACACCAAACCCAGACACTATTGTGGATGCCAACAAGAGCTTGCTGACAGGAGCCTGATATAGCTGTTTCCTGAGAGGCTCTTCTAGAGCCTGGCAAATACAGAGGCAGGTGCATGCAACCAACCATTGGACTTAACACGGGGTCCCCAATGGAGGAGATAGAGAAAGGACTGAAGGAGCTGAAGGGGTTTGTGACCCCATAGGGAGATCAACAATATCAACCAACCAGACCCTCCAGATCTCCCAGGGACAAAAGCACTAAAGAGTACATATGGGGAGACCCGTAACTCCAGTCATATATGTAGCAGAGGATGGCATTGTCTGGCATCAATAGGAGGAGAAGCTCTTGGTCCTGGGAAGGCTAGATGCCCCAATATAGGGGAATGCCAGGGTGGGGAGGCAGAGGGAGTGGGTGGGAAGAGGAGCATTCTCATAGAATCAGGGGGAGGCAGAATGGGATAGGGGGTTCTGGAGGGGAAACCAGGAGAGGGGATTATATTTGAAATGTAAACACAAAATATCCAATAAAAAAAAAGAAAACTCACTCATGTTGTTATACAATAAGTATACTTGGTACAAATAGATAAATGCATGAAGTGAATTAGTGAATGAGAGAAAATAGATATAAGAGTTCCATGGTGATAGAAAGCAAGAGAGACTCAAATATGTATCTTAGACTGGCTTTGAACTCATTGCTTCTCCTTCAGTGTCCAGAATGCTGGGATTGTTGGTGTTATCACACCTACCTACAATTTTGTTTTCAATATTAGAGATACAGAAAGTGGATTTAGTGATCCACTTTTCCCAATTATTTAGGACTAGGTCCAGCTTCACTTTCTTTAGATGTACTTTCTAATCTTGCTTTCTAGCCCCAGACTGAATTACATGGTTGCCATTTGCCAGGCCCTACTTTGAGGAGCATGCATGTCTCATTCTGTGGTGCTGATTAGAGTAAATCATACCTTCCCTTTTGATTTTCTTGTCTACTTTATCAACCAGACTTACATGATTCGACATGGTAGCTAATAGGTAGCTATTTAACTTCAGAATTAAATTTACAGTGCAATGAAACAGAGTTCACAATAGCCTATTATATATACATATTTTAAAATATTTAATTTTGCTCATATGAGCTGTTCAATATGGGTACTTAACTCAGGTTTTTTTTCAAAGAATAGCAAACATTTTAAATACTGAACCATATCCCCAGCCCTATGATATATATTTATAGCTCATCAGAAAAGAGATTAAAATCTCTAAACATAAGGTAATGATGAGACAGAATTTTTAATTACCCTGGTTTTATCAGTTTATGTTGTATACATATGTTAAACTATTGCACTGTACCTTGTAAATTTAAATGATAACTATATTAATCAAAATTGTTCATTTAAAATAGTATAATGTAACTAATTGAAAATAAATCCAGGCTGGGCGTGGTGGTGCACGCCTTTAATCCCAGCACTTGGGAGGCAGAGGCAGGCAGAATTCTGAGTTCAAGGCCAGCCTGGTCTACAAAGTGAGTTCCAGGACAGCAGAGCTATACAGAGAAACCCTGTCTTGAAAAAACAAAAAGCAAAAAACAAAACAAAAAAACAAAAAAACAAAAATAAAAAAGAAAGAAAGAAAATAAATCCAGGGCTAGAGAGATGGTTCAGTGTGTAAAATCCTTGCCATGTAAGCATGAGAACCTAAATTTCAATCATCAAAAGCCACATATATCCAGGAATAGCAGGTAGCACACATCTCTAACACCAGTGTTTCTATGAAGAAATGGCCTCTGATTCTCTTAAGGGACTGATTTTGAATTTATCTCTATATTGTATGCATCTAACACATTGTATGAGCTCAGTATTTATGGGGTGTTTAAATATAAGCAATAAAAAATACTAAGATGAGCAAAATAATTTATAATCTGTATTATTTTGAAGACATAAATATGTTTCTTTCATTTGAATGCTCTGAAAAACATTTGATTATAATTAGAACTGGTAGATTAAAGCCTCGATTTTCTGAGTTGTGTACAAGATTGATCAACATTAATGTATTCAAGTTGTCTAGGCTCCAAAGGCAATGATTATTATCTCCATGTGTTCTGCTATCCATCTGTGAGATTTTCCTGTAGAAATTTATTAATAATGAATATATTTCTGCTACCCTCCACAATGCCAAGTTGCTTACATTCCTTAGGAAGCATTAGGTTACCAAATGCATTTTATACTTTGAAATAACAACTTGCAAAAAGTTTACAAGTGATGGGAGATCAATATAACTCAGAAGTGACATCAAATAAAACTCATTGGAAATCTGCATGGGAATTGCAGCATCCTCAATCAAACTGGTTTAAGCCAAAGGAGGGGTGCTCACTCAAAGAATAGGTTCATAGGAAGGAAATGCTGAGTTATTAGATTAGCTTTAGTCAAGCTGATGGCTCTAGGTATCACCTGTAGATGTAATGCTTTCCTTTTATATCTCCATATGGATTTACATGTATGTGTATATGTGAAGTTGTACATACATGTGTGTGAGGGTGCATGTGTATGTATGTGCACATGCATTAGAAGGGTAGAAGTGAATTTAAATGTCTTCAACTTTCGCTCTCTTATGAGACAGGGTCTATCACTGAACCTGGAGCATACTGTTAGAGCCACTGGGCAGTGAGCTCCAGGAATCCTGCTATATCTGTCCCTCAGCACTGAGATTGTAA
Organism: Mus minutoides; assembly: GCA_902729485.2. Lineage (NCBI taxonomy): Eukaryota > Metazoa > Chordata > Mammalia > Rodentia > Muridae > Mus > Mus minutoides. Next base: position 90,623 of record LR753483.1, on the reverse strand, counting down.
GCATATACCACAAAATTCTTTCCATGGGTGTGTTACAGCCTGACATGCTTTCCAAAGAAAAAGAAGAGATGATATTGTTTGTTGCTCTTTTTGAACTGGGAAATCTTTAACAGAAGCCATTACCTCATTTCATCTCATCTCTAATTGGCTCCAATACAGTCATATGTCCATTCTTCATTGAGTCAAAGATGGCAAGACTATGATATTTCAGTGGTGGCTTGATGTTTAACCTAGAGCACATAAAAAAGTAAAAAAAAAAAAAATTCACTAACACTAGTGTACTAGTATAAGTATTACACTATCCATTGAATCCTGAAGTTATGCTTTGACCAACATTATCTCTTATGTTCAGTGAAAACTAATGTTAGATTTAGTTACTTATTCTAACAGCCATATTTAGGAGAGTGGAGTTGACAAAATCTATGTCAGATTTGTTCTATTCCAAACTAATGCTGTAAGCTTGTGGAACATAGAATATAGTATGTCCCAGGTCTCTACTGGACTGAGAAGAGCTAAAGAAACCTCAGTAGGCCAGTAAGCACAAGAATACGATTGAATCCTGACTTAGTCATTGCTGAACAGTGATGTCTTGACAAAATAATTACCGTCTTCACGTCTTTTATTGGCACAATGGCTCTAGAACATTGGGAGTTGGCAAAGCACAGCCTTCAGGTCAAATGAAGTCCATTGTCTGCTTTTATAATCACAGTATTATTGGCACACAGTTATGGCTATTTGCTGCTTTAGCCAGTAATAGTACAGCTGAATGACAGGCCATATATCCCTCAAAACATAAAGTTGATGACTAGCTAGTCCTATGCAGAAAATATTTGCCAACTCTTGTACTAGGGCTGTTCTTTTCTAATATGTTGATGATTTGGAATGTTTAAAAATTGATGAATTCCAAGTTCCACACCCTTTTGGGTCTTAATCAGTCTAAGGCAGAGCCCAGAAAGAGTCTATTTTTTTAAAAAATGATTTATATAAATATTATGTAGAGCTATAAATTCTCAATGTACTTTTCTTCGAGGCCATAAAGATGTACCTGATCAGGGAATGTTCTTTCTAATTGGTACTCATATCACAATTAGAACTCACATCCACTCAATTCCTAATGCCAGGCTTGTTGTTACTACTTACTAGTCTATCCAGTCCACTTCTTTTTACCTGTGTCTTTTTTAAGTTATAAAATAAGGATAATAGATCTGTATAAGACAAAACTAAATAAAATACTTTTATGGCTCAGGAAATGGCTCAGGAAGTTCTACCTCTGGATAAGAAGCTATTGGCAGTTGTGGAGAAGGAAGAGTCCATTTTCTTTAGGGATGTTGCCCCTGAAAGTTCACTCAAGCTTTAATAAATAGTCCAATAATAGTGTACTACAGATATTACTAGAGAGATCACTACAGATATCCTAGCTAAAGCAATTATACAAGAAAAGGAGGTCATAGGGATACAAATTAGAAAGGAAGAAGTCAAACTCACTATTTGCAGATGATATGATAGTATACATAAGTGTCCCCAACAAATTCCGCCAGAGAACTCCTAAACCTGATAACTTCAGAAAAGTAGCTGCATGTAAAATTAACTCAAACAAATCAGTAGCCTCCATCTACCTGAGGGACAAACAGGCTGAGAAGAAAATTAGGGAAACAACATCCTCAACAATAGTCACAAATAATATAAACTACCTTGGTATGACTCTAACTAATCAAGTGAAAGATCTATGTGATAAGAACTTAAAGTCCCTGAAGAAAGAAATCGAAGATCTCAGAAGATGGAAAGATCTCCAATGCTCATGGATTGGCAGAATTAATATAGTAAAAATGACCATTTTTCCAAAAGCAATATACAGATTTAATGCAATCCCAATCAAATTTCCAACTCAATTCTTCATAGAGTTAGAAACAAACATGAGATTTCACCTCACACCAAGTCAGGATGGCTAAGATCAAAATCTCAGGTGACAGCAGTTGCTTGCAAGGATGTGGAGAAAGAGGAACACTCCTCCTTTGCTGGTGGGATCGCAAGCTGGTACATCTACTCTGGAAATCAGTTTGGTAGTTTCTCAGAAAATTGAACATAGTACTACCTGAGGACCCAGCTATACCATTCCTGGCCATATATCCAAAAGTTGCCCCAACATATAACAAGGAAACCTGTTCCACTATGTTCATAGCAGCCTTATTTATAATAGCCAGAAGCTGGAAAGAACCCAGATGTCCTTCAACAGAGGAATGGATACAGAAAACATGGTACACTGACACAATGGAATACTACTCAGCTATTAAAAACAATGAATTTATAAAATTCTTAGGCAAATGTATGGATCTGTAGGATATCATCCAGAGTGAGGTAACTCAATCACAAAATAACGTGCATGATATGCACTCACTGATAAGTGGATATTAGCCCAGAAACTTAGAATACCCAAGATACAATTTGCAAAACACATGAAACTCAAGAAGAAAGAAGACCAAAGTGTGGATACTTTGTTCTTTCTTACAAGGGAGAACAAAATACCCATGGAGTTACAGAGACAAATCTCAGAGATGAGACTGACAGAAGGACCATCCTGGGGATCTATCTCATATACCATCACCAAACCTAGACTCTATTGTGGATGCCAACAAGTGCTTGCTGACAAGAACCTGATATATCTATCTCCTGAGGGCCTCTACCAGTGCCTGACAAATACAAAGGTGGATGCTTTCAGCCAATCCTTAGACTGAGCACAGGGTCCCCAATGGAAGAACTAGAAAAAATACCCAGGGAGCTGAAGAGGTTTTCAGCTCCAAAGGGGGAATATAACAATATAAACCAATCAGTACACCCAGAGCTGCCAGGGTCTAAACCACCAACCAAAGAGTACACATGGAGGGACCCATGGCTCTAGCTGTATATGTAAGAGAGGATGGCCTTGTATGTCATCAATGAGAGGAGAGGTCCTTGGCTCTGTGAAGGCTTTATGCCCCAGTGTAGGGGAATGCCAGGAACAGGAAGCAGGAGTGGTTGGGTTGTTGAGCAGGGGGGCAATGACAATTAGAATTGGCTATTATAAATAAGGCTGCTATGAACATAGTGGAGCAGGTTTCCTTGTTATATGTTGGGGCAACTTTTGGATATATAGGGGGTTTTTAGAGGGGAAAACAGGAAAGAGGATAGCATTTAAATGTAAATAAAGAACATATCTAATAAAAATAAAAGGAAAAAAATTCAAGTCAAATAATATTTGTTCACTTACCCGTATGGAAACTGTCTTAACACACACAGAAGGAAGACAAATGTCCTTAGTGGCTGTTGGCAACACTGATGTGTGGACTTGCAGATTCCCACCAGCATTTTGAGAAGTCTCCAGGCAGGAGAGGCTGACAGAAAAAAAGGCAACTTTAAACCAAACCCCTTCTGGCTTTGAATGTAGAGAAGATTGCTGACTGCTTCATAAATGGACTCACAGCTGAGCAAGAAGAGCGTCTTGGGTTTCTAGGTTTCATAGTAGCTCATTGTCATGGTAGAAGTCACACTTCAGACCTGGAGCCTAGAGTAATCTGGTGCTTCCAACTTAGTCCTCTTTACTTTAATTTTAGGGCTTCGGACTCTTCAAACTTAAATTTGAAAAATTGTGGGAAAAAGGAACACTATTTTTAAGCATGGACGCACCTATGTGTTTACAGCATATGTGTACTCTTGCTTTGTACTAGGGCAGGTTTGAGGAATGGAAAGTGGGACCATATGGTGTGCAAAGTCCAAAATATTTACTCTCTAACCCTTTCCAGGAAGTTTGCTAAGTCCTATGCTAAATGAGTACACAGGTTTATACATTAACTATATAATATGATAAGGGAATTAACTAGGATGGATTTATATTTCTCTTCCATTTTGTACATTTTATGTTAAAATGAGTTTATATGTAATAGCCTTCATCATGGCTTTATTTGATATCTCACATGCTACGAACACCTGTGGGGGGATTTAAAGAAAGAAAGAGGACCTGTCATTTCTGTGGCTTTCTATGCTAGTGCCATGATACTGACAAAGTAGCAAACAAAGACAGGAACCAAATCTCTTCACATGGCAGACTAGAGAAAGTAAGGCAGAGTGGTGTGATAAAAAGTGGTGCACAGAGTGGTCCTATTGTAATCAGGAGAGCACTTCTTGAGTAATATCTGTACTACATTGGATCATATGAAAGAGAAGTTATGTGAAAAGTAGAAGTTTTCTATATAGAAGAGAGATCAAGAGCTTAGACATACAGGAGAAAATAAACTGATGTATTCCCCAAACAAGAAATTTCAATAGTGTTTCAGGAAGAATTGTTCAAAGATGAAGGCTACTATGGTAGAGGCCAGATTCTCTTGGTTCCTGGGAGAAAGGTACAGAAATCTAGAATTTATGCAATGGAAAGTCATGAAAAGGGGATGTGTGTAGGAGAGAACTGCTCTGATATGTTTGTGAGGATAGAGAGTTTTTTTCTCTAAAGAAGGAATTAAGATCAGGAGGCAAGACAATAGCCACTCTTGTTAGCTAGTAAAAGAATACTATCTCCAATTATAGAGGTAGATTTGTAACATTTAATGAAACATAAACTTCTACTAGGAAAGGGAGCTTCAGTTTATACACTAAGAGGCAAGTTCGGTTCTGGAACTTGAACCTGGGCCCTTTAGAGGAGGACCCAGTGCTTTTATCCACTGAGCAATCATCTCTCTAGCCTCTTAGATGAGTAAACTGCCAAATAACTTCTAAGAGGAAACACACACACACACACACACACACACACACACACACATTCCTTTCTGCTAGTAAGATTTCAACTACTAGGAGTGCTTCTTGGCTTTGACCAACTGGAAGCTCCAAATTAACCTTACTGTTTAGTTTCAATAAAAGCATTGTACACATCTTGTCTCTACTGCATTCCACCTTTCTTTTTGGTTTATTTAAAATGTGTGTTTTCACTTGTAAGCTGTCTCAAAAATACTTTGAAAAAAATGGACAAAACATAAAGTGGATAAAGTATGTACTGTTCTGCTTGAAAGATGTTTTGTTCTTTGTTCAACTGTTAGTTAGCCTGTAGTTTGTGATGAATTTAGAAAGAGAACTTCTAAAAGTTTATTACATAAATGATGAATGACAATTAGAATTGGCACCAAGCATGCAAACAATTGCTTTGAATTGTTAAGGATGCCATGGCTAGGTGGTGGTGGGGGCATGCCCTTAATCCCAGCACTCTGGAGGCAGAGGCAGGTGGATCTCTGTGAGTTTGAGGCAGGCCTGGTGTACAGAGCAACTTACAGGACTGCAACAGCTACATGGAGAAATGTCTCAAAAAAACGATACAAAATAAAAAGTAAGAAGGAAAGAAAGAAAGAAAGAAAGAAAGAAAGAAAGAAAGAAAGAAAGGAAGGAAGGAAGGAAGAAAGAAAGAAAGAAAGAAAGAAAGAAAGGAATAAAGGAAGGAAGGAGAGAGAGAAGGAGAGAGAGAGAGAGAAAGAACTGAAAAGAAAATATGTATGAATATTTTTTTTTCAATTAGTATACTTTGTAAAATTAATTCATTTCCAGATAAATTAAAATTTAAATTAGTTTGTTTCTTAGGGTTTTATTGCTATGAAGAAACACCATGACCAAAGTATCTCTTATAAAGGATAAAATTTAATTGGGACTGTCCATTATCATCACAGCAGGAAGCTTGGCAACTTCCAGGCAGGTGTGGTGTTGAAAAAGGGCCTGAGAGTTTTATGTCTTGATCTGAAGACAGGCTGGAAAAATGTCTCTTCAGCACTGGGCAGAGCTTCAAGGACGCCCCCCCCCCCCCCCGCCTCCCCAGTGATGTACTTCCTCCAACAAGATCACACCTCCTATTAGTGCCACTTCCTGTAGACCAAGCATATTTAAATCACTGTAGTTTGTTATTTTAAAAGAACTGTGTATGTGACAAACTTCTCTACAAATATCACAACTTTGAGCTGTATGATTAAAATTACATGGGGCTGATCATATTTCTTTCTCAGTAGAAGCAACAGTCTGTTTGAAGCACACATTCAGCTATTAAATGCCACATGAGACACTGAAATGCTAAGTTTCTTCCTGGTGTATTTATAACTACAGTCCATACTAAAGAGATGAAAGTAAATAGCACTATCTAACACTGATATTCAATATCATATATGCCTGTTCAGTTATAGCAACACTATTTATTGCTGTAGTTGACACCACAACATGGTAGCATCTTGTCTAAGATTGTACTTTTGATGCAAGATTTGTTTCTTATTATCTTGGAACCATGATGAGTGTTCAACATGGAAGTAATACTGAAAGTTTGTTAACTTAGCGAATGAATGCATGATTATCTAATGGTGGAGGGTATGTATTTCAGTAGCCATAATTTAGTAGACAGTTTGCTGAATCGTCTAAGAGAAATTTAATAGCAAGCCACAGGGAAAGGGCAAATGAGATGAAGCTTGTAGGTTGGACAAGGTTTAACAATTTGAAGTATTGGAAAATATATCCTATGCTTAGGGGAAAGCAAGGACAAATCTATTCTCTCAGCAGGCAGTTTTAGTCACTGCAAACCATTAGGGAATGTCAGAAAATTTCCATGGAAAACATTCCTTTCAATATGCCCTTAGTAATTAGGGAGTAAATACCTTTTTGTAGTATTAATTAACTACTTTTAAGTACTTTTTTTTAACCAGTAGATGATATTGTTTTGCAGATCTCAAATGTTAATAACTTTATTAATAAATGCACATGACTTTACTAATGGTACAAAGTTTATTTTCTTTTTTAGCTATTCTTTAGATTTTGCCTTAAAAATATCTAATGTCATAATGCACATGGATGAAAGAAAGAACTGAATAGAGAAGCACAATAAGTGGACAGAGAATCTATTAGCTATAGAACATTGAGCTCACTGTTTAACATTCAATATGACCTCAGATATATATAGAGAGACCAAGTGTGAGTGGTCCAATAAATTGTTGCAGACATTAAATAATATATGGGGAACTATTTTTAAAATTATAAAGTACCATACAGATACTGGATAGAACCTTTGAAACTTATACACAATGGTTTGTTTGCTAATGTATAAGAGAAAATGAAGGCTGAACTAATGTGGTAATTTGGAGAAGTTGTAATGTATCTGAGCGTTATTTTAGAAACAGTATACATTTAGTTCACTGAGCAAGAAAATGAGCGAAGTTTATAGAACAAGAACACAATATGACTAAACTGATGAAGCTATATGATTCAACAATGATATAGCACACACATATATTAATGCATATTTTTCTTTTTTGTTTTTATTATATTTTATTATTTAAAATAATTTTCAAATTCAAATATACTTTGATCATCTTCTTCCCCTCCCCTAAGTCCTTCCAGATGCTGTCCTCCTCCCTACCTACACAACTTTAAGTTCTTTATTAAAAAAAAAAAACAAAAAACAAAAAAACAAAAGCTCTATATTAATAATGCCTCCCAAACAAAATAAAACCATATCTAAAGATAAAAAGCAACAGCTATGAATTATTAATTAATTAATTTTAAACATAACAACATAAAATGTAAGAGAAAACAAAACTATCGCCTTGGAATTGGACAAGACAGCTAAAGAAAAGGAAAAGTGCCCTAGAGAAGACTCAAGGATCAGAGACCCACGTGTTTGCACATTCAGGAATCTCATAAAACACTAAACTCAAAGCCATAACACAGGTACAGAGGGCCTGGTATAAACCTGTGCAAGTGCTGTGTGTGCTGCCTCAATGTCTATGAGTTCATATGAGCTTTAATCATGGTGATATAGAGAGCTTTATATTCTTACTGTTCTCTGTGGCTTTTATGTTCTTTCTACCTCCTCCTCTGTGGGATTCTGTGAACTCTGAGCAGAGAGATTTGATGGAGACATCCCGAGTAGGGCTGAGTGTTCCAAGGTCTCTCAGCCCTGTATCATTTCTGACTGTGGGTCTATATATTTGCTCCCATCCACTACTGGGGGTATTTCATTGCTCATAGATCACTAAGACACTGATCTACAAGTCAGCAGAATATAATTAAGAGTTGTATCCCTACATTTCTTTCATTCCTTCTTTCATATTTTTTTAAGATCAGCATTATTTGCTTTAACCTTTGGTCCTTGTGCTATCTAGTGTCAGGAATTGGTCATTCAAAGTGTCAAGTACGAGTTCCATCTTGTGGAATGCGTCTTAAGTCAAATCAGCTATTGGTTGGTTACTCCCACAAGCTTTGTGCCACTATTGCACTAGCATATCTTGCAGGCAGTACACCATTGGAAGTAAAGGTTTGTTGATGGCTTTGTGTTTACCTTTCTCTTTAGAGTGTACATAAGGTACTTTCCTATACCAAAGCCACTGAAACATAGTGGTGGCTTTATTTAGACACTGACTCAACATCTCCATGTTTAATGAGTTGTATAAGTATTGTCTTCAACAATGAGGTCTTGCCGTCAGTTTGTAGAAAATAACCTATAGTCTTTGCAATAGCCTAGGTGTTTATAGATACCTGTTGGGCCCCTTTAGTCAACAATTCAATTAGATGTAAACCATTCCAAGTACTGAATGCTGTCATGGTGACAAGATACATTCATTTGGACTCTGTCTTCACCATTATTTGTCAATTTCATTTAGAACACTTTCTTTTATGCATAGATTTCAGTATGTTTTCCTGTATTAGGTTTGCATACTAACCCTCAAATGCCTCCTAATTTTAGCCATCTCTCCCTGTATTTCCTCTCATAAGTCATCCCGTTATCCTTTACAGTCCCCACTTGATCTTTCAATTCCAGCCCCCATCTGTGCTTAGTTATATATTTTATTTCCCTTTTCTATTAAGATCTACATGTTCCCTCTAGTGTATTACTCTATGCCTACCCTTTGTGGTTCTACAGACTGTAACTTGGTTATCAATGCCTTCACAGCTAATATCCACATATAAGATAATATATACCCTATTCATCTTTCTGAGTCTGGGAAATTTCACTCAGGCTGATTTTTTTTTTCTAGTTCCATCCATTTGTCTGCAGATTTTATGATGCCATTTTTTTAAATGGATGAGTAATACTCCATTGTGTAAATTTACCACATTATCTTTATCCATTTTGCTGTTGAGGAACATGTAGTTTATTTCCAATGTCTGGACATTATGAATAGAGCACTGGTGAACATAGTTGAGCAAATGTCTCTGTGGTAGGATGAGATATCCTTTGGCTATATGCCAAAGATTGGTATAGTTGGATTTTTTTTTTTTTTTTTTTTTTTTTTTTTTTTTTTTTTTTTTTTTTTTTTTTTTTTTTTTTTTTTTTTTTTTTTTTGGTTTTTTGAGACAGGGTTTCTCTGTATAGTCCTGGCTGTCGTGGAACTCACTTTGTAGACCAGGCTGGCCTCAAACTCAGAAATCCGCCTGCCTCTGCCTCCCGAGTGCTGGGATTAAAGGCATGTGCCACCACGCCCAGCTAAGTTGGATCTTAATATAGATTGATTCCCATCTCCGTGAGGAACCACCACATTGATTTCTATAGTGGCTGAATTAGTTTATGGTCCCACCAGCAATGTATAAGTCTTCCTCTTAGTTCTCAATCTTGCGGTAAATCTCTCCATCCCAAATATGCTCCAGCAATTTAAATACGACTCAATTAATATGAATATATGCTGTGTGCCTAGATTGGGCAGATCTACCGCTACACTACCATCTTCCACATCTATGAGACCCCTTATAACTTGCAGATTCTCCAGGCCATGTGCTTCTGCTCCGCTTTTCTTCTTCTTCCTCCTTCTCTGCATCTTCTCCCTCTTCTATTTTCTCCTTCTTCTCTCTTCCACCTTCTGATCCATCTTCCCTTTTATCAGCCCAATCATCAGCTCTCCTTTATTTTAAAAATTAAGGTGGGATGCAGGTTTATAGGAAATCACCTGAGTGCTGACTCATTCTTTGTTCTTAACCACTCACAGGAGAACGGAATTGACATCATAAAATATAATTAGCCCCAGGACTATCCACAACACCACCACACTTATTTCTATAGTATTTGTATTAGTTTATGGTCCCACCAGTAATGTATAAGTGTTCCTCTTACTCCTCAACCTTGCCAATTTGAGGTGTCACTTGTTTTGTTGATTTTAGTCATTCAGACAGGCATAAGGTAAAATTTCAAAGTAGTCTTGATTTGCATTTCCCTGATGCCTCATATTTATTTGGGTTATTTATTTATTTTTTTGTTATCTAGTGTTTTTAAGTTCTTTCTATATTTGGGGTATTAGCCATCTATTAGATGTGTAGTGGTAAAATAAATACCAATCTTGCCATTCTGTAGGCTGTCACTTAGTCTGAATGACTGTGTCCTTTACATAATGAAAGCTTTTCTGTTGCATGAACATTCATTTATTAACTGTTGATATTAGTCCCTGCAGTAGCAGTATTCTGTTGAGAAAGACTGCATGCACCAATGAGTTTAAGGCCATTTCCCACTTTCTCTTTTACTAAGTTCAGTGTATCTGGCCTTATGTTGAAGTCTTTGATCCATTCAGAGTTGAGTTTTCTAAAAGGTGATAAGTATGAATCTATTTTGATTCATCTACATGCAGCCATACAGTTTAACCAGCACTATTAATTGAAGATGTTGCTTTTCGTCCAGTAATAGACATACATTTCTTAAAGTGAGAATGGAAATTTTATTTTAGTGAATTTCTTTTATCTGCTCATGTATCAACAAAAATTTGTGATTTGATGTTTTTGAGAAAGTATGTCAAAGCATCCTTAGTGTTGATATGTTCAGGAAAGTGGCTACCATCTTTCTGATGCCTTTCAGCAGTGCATAGTTATAAATTGTTAATAAAGATTATTTTCCTGATAACGCCTATCCTTTTTAGGTAATGTGATACTAGGGTTATTTTGAAGCAATTTTCACTGGAGATTTTAAAGTAAAAGTGATGTTCATTCACTAATGCCTAATATAGGCAGCTTTCAGACTAAGAATATACAATCAACCAGATGTTTTCCTTGGGTCTTGTACTTACAGATTCCTATGGTCATCTGTGAAAATGCTTATTGAAATTGGAGAAAGAGAAAAATTTATGCGAGTCCCAAATCTGATGATTACCAATTCACCAAGTACTCAGAACAATGGATCATGTGGTGGGAAAACAAAAGTATTTTTAATATTGGCAACTCATCAACTATGAACGATACTAACAAAAGTTCCATCTATTTTCTGCATTGCCTGACATGTAGTTAATTATCCTTAAAAATCATTATTTCTGCTTCTAAATGTGTAATAATGTGACCGTGTCAATGTCTATTACCAGGGGTAAAATTACCCATCACCTTTACCCATTGTTCTACTTAACAAATACAAGCCTCCAGAGTGGTCACCCGAGAAATCAGAAAATACTACTGAAGTAACCACAACTGGGTAATGTTATATTATTATTGAAAAGGAATTTTATGGCACTAAAATTAGTAGTAGTTCTCCAAAGGAGTCCTGAGATAATATTTTTTCTAGAGGAAACTTATAAAAATTAGAAATTTTTTTTTGTAATTCAACACATTGAAAGAAAAATGAACTATAATTTCTCAACTCTCATATATGCTATGTACCTTTACATGAAGAATGCTGCTTATAAAATTTTTAAAAAAGAAGTTTTGACTTCTCATCCTTAAACCATGCAAGTCTTTACATGAGACTTTTTCTTGAAGGACAGTAAGGGATATGTATTTGGGGGGAAATGCTGGTTTAAAATGGCATCTACAAAAGAAAAATTCAGATTCAGGGAATCAAAACATAAAAGAAGAAAATCCAGATAGAAAAGGGAAATGAGAGAATGTTGGACTTCATCCTCACAGTAGCCCTTTCCCTGTTCAGGGGTTTGAGATATGGAGCAGAGACCTACTCTGGGCTGCCTTGTTGCTCAAGGAATTTTTAAGAGACAAGGGTGAAGGATTCCTACTGCAAAAATATATACATATGGGTGTAAGAAACATAAACACAAAAGAGCACTTATGGGTAACCGAAGTGCCAGCTGGGACTTTAGAGCTGGGTGGTTTGTGTTTGCACAGATTTTTTTTTTCTTTAGTTGGAAGTTTCTTAGACTACATAATCCATATGGTGTGTTTCAAATAGACCACATAGTCTGAAAATGGAGCTCCTGAGAAATTTACAGATAAAAATCTCTACCGTTATTTTCATATGTAAGAGCTGGAATCATCTTGTAAAGCTAATCCAAGATGAAATATTTCCATTTCTATTTGAACCCAGAATTATTTGTTTTTCATTGCAAAATGCTCCAGCCAGAGTCTTCTAATAAAGCTGCATGCCTGACTCCAGGCATTTTTGTAGTATCTGTTACAACATTTCAGTGTCTAGCTCACAAGAAAAGATATAAAGGGAAGATAGGAAAATACAATAAGGAAAGATCTGGAATGCAATGTTCTAATAATTAGTTCTACAGGGGCTAAGGAGGGCTAACCCATAGGATGGATATGGTGGGCACTTAGCTAGTAAACTATAAGAGAAAAATCTCATGTTATTTTCATTAATTCCTTTCTAAAATTATTTAATTATAATTAGGTTCCACTGACTAGATTAGATATATATTGAATAGATTAATAATATGGACTTTGAACCAAAATATGATATTATGAAGCTTTGTTATGACATTTATTTTTGACAACCTATTTTTATTCCAAATTTTCATCATTTAAAGCTCATTATTCACAACAAAATTATAACACAGAAGCATGCTCTGTGTAAACATTAAAATTAAATGTGATTATATTTCAAAATAAGGAAATCACACATACGGTCAACAGTCATCAACATTTTTATCCCTTTCTGCTTGGCAAAAGGACCAAGCAAGATTCTTTAGGTTCATCCAAACATGGCATACATGAAAGTTGTTACATATCATCATAGTCTCTGACCAATTCTATGAGGTACATTTGTCAAGTATGTGTTTGCTTAAAATGATGAACTTGACAAATCACTTATTATGTATTGCTCTGATTTAGAATGGACATTTTCATATTCTGGAGAAAAAATGAATTGTAGAAAAGTGATGTAACGTTTTGAAAACTGTTATGACAAGAGTTATTCACTGCGCAGAATTATATATTAGATATTATGTATTATATAGTATTCTTTTTAAGTATGTAGTATAAATAATTTTCAGTTTACTTCAGAGAGCATTTTACTGTTTGCTTAATGGAAAGAATTTCATTTCAGACAAAAGGATGAAAGTAAATAACGTGCTCAGGGAAGTAGGCCAAGTTCATATACCCATAATAAATTAGCCAACACAACTTTACACGGCAGTTTTGGAACAACTGATTCCAAATAAGTCAAGCAAAGGAAGATTAGTCCGTTGGAAAAATCCCAGAGTAGTCTAACCAAAGAACAAAGCTGTTTTCCAGGATTGGCCGCTAACCAGCTCTGTGGCCTTAGAAAAGTCACATGTCCTCAGGGAGGACTCATTCCTTATTTGTAGTGGAAAGGGAATGGTTACAGTAGATACTCATTAAAGTCTAAATATCCATGTTCTATGAAGCTAATGTTTTGTTTAGCCTCTTAAAGTGGAGACTACAATACATGTGGGATTTCTAATTTGATATGATCCCACTGGCTACAGATTGTACTAAAACTTACTTATACTGTAACACAAAGTTGGAAAGAGACATTTCTGTATGGGGTGTTTAGTATCATATTCAGAGGTTTATTCATGCTAGACAAGTGTTCTATCAGGGAACCAGAACTTAAATATACTCCTAGCCCTTGAGAGTTGAGTATTTGGGAATGAAAGCTTTCTAAGTTATCTTACCTCACCTTTAATTACAGAAATTATAGGACCATGTTCGACACAAAATGGATTGAATACATCAAATAGATAAACCTATTATTAAAAATTGTCTTAACAAACCACTTAGAAGACATACTTACAAACGTACTTTGAGTTGGAGTCAGTAACTAACCACACGCTGTCTGCCTATATATCCTTTATACAGTGTACTTTGCTTCCTGCTGTAAGAATCACCTCTAAGATATCAGTTTGATGTTAAAAGAATGTAGTTGCCATTACTTGATTGTCAGACTGTTCTAGAAGTCAGTTTAATGCTATCTGGGTGTCTCTTAAATGACTTATGTTAATATGTATAACATTTTCAGAAATAAGAAAACACAGCTGCACTTTCAATGAAAATATACAAAAGTCTATGAATTTTTAAAGATTTTTAATAGGACTTATATTAACATCTATGAACCCACAGAATGATAAACATAATACTATCAAGAGTGTCTCAGCCTTGAAATACTTGACATTTGGTATTTTAAAGTTTTGTTGTTATTTTGTACTGAGTACTATAGGATACTTAGCAATGGCCCTTGTTTTTAATCACTAGATTGCAGTAGCATCACTACCCTCATCTGCACATATAAAAAACATGTGTCTAGGTATTTCCAAATGAGCCTAATAGGCAGAATTGTAAACCTCACACCAGTTCAAAATCACTGTTTCATGGCAAAGTAAGTTATTGATGATTTTATATCATAATGTTTGTTTTCTTGAATATAATGGTGGTATAATCATACATTTGCCAAAAAATAGTTTGATTCTAGTTGCTAATTTAACTCTGACTTACATTTTAGCACTGACATCTTGAACTCTATTTGTGAGTGTGGTTCCCAATGGTTAAGTTGTTGCTTTTTAAAATATTTAGGCAACATGGAATCATTGTGCAAATGTGGAGTAGAAGCTGGACTATGAATTAGGAGTTAGCCTATAAATTAAAATAGATGATGAGAGGTTACTATCAAGGTTAAAGAAAGAACTTGCTCCTTTTCCTTGGAGGTGGACCAAAGGATCTTAATTCATGCCAGTTTTCCCTTACAGTATCAGAAGTGAGGGAAATAAATGCAGAAAATTAGTACATTTAAAAATAAATAAAATACAGCCGGGCGTGGTGGCGCATGCCTTTAATCCCAGCACTCGGGAGGCAGAGACAGGTGGATTTCTGAGTTCGAGGCCAGCCTGGTCTACAAAGTGAGTTCCAGGACAGCCAGGGCTATACAGAAAAACCCTGTCTCAAAAAACCAAAAAAAAAAAAAAAAAAAANAAATAAATAAATAAATAAATAAAATACATAATAATCAGAACAGCAAATGCATTAAATAAAGACAGAATATTAAAAGCAGTAAGGGAAAAAGGTCAAGTAACATATAAAGGTGGGCCTATTAGAATTTCTTCAGACTTCTCACCAGAGACTATGAAAGCCAGAAGATCCTGGACAGATGTTATACGGACACTAAGAGAACACAATGTCAGCCCAGGTTACTATACCCAGCAAAACTCTCAATTACTATAGATGGAGAAACAAAAGTATTCCATGACAAAACCAAATTCACACAGAAAATGTGGTACACTTACACAATGGAGTACTACTCAACTATTAAAAACAATGAATTTATGAAATTCCTAGGCATATGGATGTATCTGGAGGATATCATCCTGAGTGAGGTAACCCAATCACAAAAGAACTCACATAACATGTACTCACTGATAAGTGGATATTAGCCCAGAAACTTAGAATACCCAAGATACAATTTGGGAAACACATGAAACTCAAGAAGAACGAAGCCCAAAATGTGGACACTTTGCCCCTTCTTAGAATTAGGAACAAAACGCACATGGAAGGAGTTTCAGAGATCAAGTGTGGAGCTGAGACAAAAGGATGAACCAACCAGTGACTGCTGCAGCCAGGGATTCATCCCAAAATCAGCCACCAAATGCAGACACTGTTGCATATGCAAGATTTTGCTGAAAGGGCCCTGATATAGCTGTCTCATGTGAGGCTATGCCAGTGCCTGGCAAACACAGAAGTGGATGCTCACAGTCAGCTATTGGATGGAACACAGGGTTCCCAAGGGAGGAGCTAGAGAAAGTACCTAAGGAGCTGAAGGGGTCTCCAACCTTATAGGTTGAACAACAATATGAACTAACCAGTACCCCCAGAACTCATGTCTCTAGCTGCATATGTAGCAAAAGATGGCCTAGTCGACCATCATTGGGAAGAGAGGCCCCTTGGTCTTGAAAACTTTATATACCCCAGTACAGGGGAACTCCAGGGCCAAGAAGTAGGAGTGGGTCCATAGGGGAGCAGGGTGGGGGTGGGGGATGGTTGAATATAGGGGACATTCAGGATAGCATTTGAAACGTAAATGAAGAAAATGTCTAATAAAATGGATAAAAATAAAAAATAAAATATCATCAATCATTAAAAATAAATAAATAAATAAAACACACCAAAGTCAGTTTGTGCACAATTACTTAATTTGGGAAGAGAAGTTCTAGTGACTGATATTTTGATAGTGCTTTCTCCAAACTACTCTTGTCTATAAAAATTTATTATAAGATACATTTTTAATAATTTGTGAAAATATCTAAAAAAAAATAAAGACCAAAGGAAGGTATGTTTGGATGTAGAGTTTATGTTATGATTTGTGTGTGTGTGTGTGTGTGTGTGTGTGTGTGTGTGTGTGTGTGTGTGTGTATGTGTGTGTGTGTGTGTGTGTGTGATCTTTGGCAGAATTAGAAAGACTAGTTGGGTCCAATGTTATCATTCATATAGAGACATTGTACTTTAGATTTGACTAATAAATGAGGAGGAAGTTACAAGAATAAATGACAGGTTTTTTAGTTTGTCAAATGTAAATATGGGACAAGTCCTGGCTGTCTCCAAGTTCTTCAGCTGAAGAACTTGATTAAATGGCCAGATCTCACTAAATGCAATGGAGCAGAATGCGAGGAAAAGGAATGGCAGGAAATGGCCCATGGGGAGGATAAGGAAAGAAATATTGTACTTTAAATGAGAAATTTCTTCCTAGAATTTGAACACTTGATTCCCAGTTCACAGTGCTATATAAGTTTTAGGATATGGGGCCTTGCTGGAGGAAGTGTGTTACTAGGGGCAGGATTTAAGTGTTTTGTAGCTGTATCCTATCTCTAGTTTATGTTCTTGACTTCCCGAGTGTGGTGGTTTAAATAAGAATGGTCACCATTGGCCTATATGAGTGCTTAGTTTCTAGGGAGTGGAACTGCTTGAGAAAAATTAGGAGGTGTGGCCTTGTAGGAATAGATGGGACCTTGTTGGAGTTGGTGTGACCTTATTGGAGGAATTATGTTACTGGGGATGGACTTTCAGCTTTTAAAAGCTCATGCCAAACACAGTAGTCTTTCTCTCTCTCTCTCTCTCTCTCTCTCTCTCTCTCTCTCTCTCTCTCTCTCTCTCCCTCCCTCCCTCCCTCCCTGTTTGTGTGTGTGTCTATCTCTTTTTCTCTCTCTCCCTCTGCCTGAACATTAGGATGTACCTCTACACTGCTTACTGCTCTCTACAACTATGCATGCCTGCATACCAACATGTTTCTGCAATAATGATAATAGACTAAACCTCTGAAATAGCAAGTGAGGTTTCAATTAAATACTTTCTCTTATAAGAATTGCTTTGGTCATGGTGTATCTACATAGCAATAGAACAGCTACTAAGGCATTAAGTGTGGTTAGAATTTTAATCTTTTAGTTTAATTCTCCTGTTATCATGTGTTTTCCACCATTGTAGGCATCTAGTCTTTGATACCATACACCCAAATAAACTATTCTTTTCTTTGGTATTAATCATTTTATTTTTATCAAAACAGCAGAACAGTAATTAATATAAGTTGCTGAGACTGTGTGGAGCAATCCAAAAAAATCAAAACTGGAAACAGGAAGGAGGGAGGACACTTGGAAGAAGTAGTATAACTAGGCTTATAATGATGCAGCAGGATCTAGGAAGGAAAGAATAAGGGGCAGAATAACTTCCTGTTTTGAATATGATTTCAAAGCTTTGATTTATTCTTCCTTGTATCCAGTAATTAGTCAAAAGTTGCTGACAGGGTTTACGGTTAAAGACTGATTACTCTTGCAAATAAATCCATCACCTAGTCTACAATTATCATTTAAGGAAGCAAGACATCAAGTAAGGATAATTATAGAATTGCAAGATTATCAAGTGATATTTCAATACTTAACATGTACACAGAGCATGCATTCAATCGCCTTGTATTTATTAACCTGTGTAAAATGGGAAGAAACACATAATTTTTTCCATTAATTAATCTATATATTTACTTCACAGCCTGATCACAGCTTCCTCTCCCTTGTAACCTGTCAGTCCCTCCACTGTCAGCAACTTTTGCCTAAATTTGGGATACAGGGAAGAATAACTCAAATCTTTGAAATCATATTCAAAATAGGAAGTTATTTGCCCCTTCTCCCTTTCTTCTCCAACTTTATCCCTGAATAGCTTGTGGGCAGGACAAATTGTGGGTCTAAGGTTTTGTGGCTGGGTAGGTGTTTCTATCCCTCTATTGGAAGAAATGCCTTGTTATAGAAGGTGTCCATTTCAGGTTCCATATGCCCCATTGCTGGGAGTCTTAGCTAGGGTCATCCTCATAGCTTACAGGGAGTTTCCATTGTTCTAGATCATCCTAGAGATGCACTATACCACCTATTCCAGTATTTTCTCTGTGTTCTTTTCTCTCTCCATTCTCCCCACACTTGATCCCTCCTGTTTCCCTTCCCATATCTTCTCCCATATCCAGGTCCCTTCCTCCATCTACCCCATGCCAATTTTATTTCCCCTTTTCAGTGAGATTCAAGCATCTTCCCTTGACCCCTCTTTGCTACTTAGCTTCTTTGGGTTTATGGATTATAGCATGGTTATTGTGTATTTTATGGCCAATATCCATTTATAAGTGAGTAGGTATCATGATTGTCTTTCTAGATCTGGGCTACCTCACTTAGGATGATCTTTTCTAGTTCCATCCATTGCAACACATTGTGTATCATTATTGTGTTCTTGCCTAAGTACCCTATTTAGACAGGCTTGTTGGTATTAGGGAATGTTGCTGCCTACAAATACTGCTACCTAATATACAAAATTTATACAGCGCATTAATACTTTTTGTTATAGAATGAAGTTGTAGTTTGGTTTCTGCTAGCTTCTTTAAAGAGAAACTTTTGAAGAGCATAGAAATAATAAAAGAAACCAGCTTGAAGTGATGCACAAGCCTACTCTAAAGTTAGTGATCTGGGCTAGAAAGAGCATGTGTATATGTTTGCTGAGAGTGTTTTAGTGCAAAGGAAACCCAATTTTATTGCAGGAGAAAGAAATTCAAGGAGCTCCAAAATACAAAGAGAAGGAGAACTTGAGCTAAGTAACATTAACAGTTCTTTAGAAGAGTTCTGTTAGAGATGACTAGAAGCCAAGCATGTAGTAGCTAAATTGAAATTGGAGTAAATATGTATTTTAAAGTTAGAAGAAATAGTATAAATTGTTTACCTACTCTCTTCTAAATGTGTTGTTTCTTAAACACTGTTAGTAGATGAATGCACTAACACATGAATACAGATTATCCTCATCTAATAGTATCATGCAAAAGAAACAAAGATCATCTTTGGTTTCCACCTTCACTTGAAAGATTAAAATCAGAGATATTTGTTTTCTAAGGTATTAAAATGAACACTCTTGTAAAAATCTTCATTTGCCCAATTGTTTCAATGAAAATCCCTCCAATAAGTTTGTTATGGGCCTTGGTCATATCAATGGCAGGATAAACAATACAATGGTAGCTAAATAATTCTATGTATATCCAGTTTGTTTTCTGAGTTTTAATAAAAAAGCATACTGTATGGACATATGAGTATGATGAATATGGAGACGAGCATTAAGGATGTTCTGAATCCACTTTCCTCAGTCTAAAATAGGAAAAACATAGAGTGTGATACATGGGGAGTAAACCTGCCAAACATCTGCTTTTAATTTTTCAACAGTAGTGACCACCCAGGGGGCAACAGCTTCTTCCCAGGGAAACTAAATTACACCAGCATGAGGTGCCTTAACTTCCTGGAGGAAAAATTATACCTTTGGTCAAGCAGGAAAAAAAATTGCTTTGGAAATAGTTTCCCAAAGTGTTGTCACAGTGTGAGTTCAGAAAGTAGCTTTCAAAACATTTTTTCTTCCTTTCCCTTTCCTTCCTTCCTTTCTTTCATTTCTTTATAATTTTAGAGGAAAGCATTCTAACTTGATAGTTTCATCTATTCTGTCACTGACAAATTTGAGAGGAGGAGGGGGAGGTCAAAGAAGGTTCATTTGGAAGCAAGTCAGTCTGTCAGGCATTGATGAGATCACGTGTTTTCTGCCTAGTCTGCTGAAATCATTATCATTTGAGGCTGGATTATATGAATTGGGTATGTTCATGAGAGAATTCATAATTATGTTCCATTAGGTCAGTACTTTTCTTTGGTCATCCGGAAAGGACAAGATTTTCAAGCCTGGCTTCCAGATGTTAGTATGTGTTGGCAGCATCCTCAGATGCTCCAAGAGAAGTCAGGATGGGTTTAGACAGAGACTCAAGTATTCTGGTGCTTTGGGTGCTGTTTTTTAGTCTAGCAAGCTTGCCCTGTCTTTATTCCTGTGTCATTCTTAATGGCGAATTATATTACCTTTACTGTTATACCAGGCATCTTTGAACCACATCCCTTACAGTTCTTTATGCAATAAATATATTTTTTAATTTTAGCCCATTTATACATTATGAAATTTACCTTTATTAGAACCAATGGCAAGACTTAAGTTACTTTCATTGTTTTTGTAAGAAATGATTTGTTGAAATAGTTTCTATGCTTCCAGTATTCTTTCTGTTAGACTTTGTGCAACCAGAAGACAGTGCCCATTTGTCTTTTATTCCATTTGCATCTTAATCAAATGATGAATCACCATTGCCCTGCCTATACCATTGCTTGAGGATAGAATTTAAGCTCTATCTGTATTGTCTTCTATGTTGGTGAGTTTGGTTGCACTAAATGAATAAAGAAATGGCCTTTGACAAGGGAGCTAAAACTATCCAGTGGAAAAAAGACAGCCTTTTCAACAAATGGTGCTGGCACAACTGGCAGCTATCATGTAGAAGACTGGGAATTGATCCATTCTTATCTCCGTGTACTAAGGTCAAGTCTAAGTGGTTGAAGGACCTCCACATAAAACCAGAGACACTGAAACTTATAGAGGAGAAAGTGGGNAAAAAAAAAAAAAAAAAAAAAAAAAAAAAAAAAAAAAAAAAAAAAAAAAAAAGAAATGGATGCTTGAATATTATGGGCTGCAAAGTTATTCATAGTCTAATTCATACTCTGTGTGCCATTTTGGTGGGATTAAATTGTCTAGAGCACATTAAAAGCAATCTTACAACTACATTGGAAAAAATCAGAAAGAGCACAAATAACGGGCTTAATGATGTGTACTAGCTGGCTTTGTGTGCCAATTTGACACAAGCTGGAGTTATCGAGTTATCACAGAAAAAGAAGCCTGCCTTGAAGAAATGCCTACATGAGATCCAGCTGTGAGACATTTTCTCAACTAGTGATCAAGGGTCGGAGGGCCCATTGCGGGTGGTGCCATCCTTGGGCTGGAAGTCCTGGGTTCTATAAGAAAGCAAGATGAGCAAGGCAGGGTAAGCAAGCCAGTAAATAACGTCCCTCCATGGCCTCTGCATCAGCTCCTGCTTTCTGACCTGCTTGAATTCCAGTCCTGACTTCCTTTGGTGATGAACAGCAATGTAGACGTGTAAGCTGAATAAACCCTCTCCTCTCCTCCCTCAAAATACCCCCCAAAACAACAAAAAAATTGTTGACTTTAGCTGAAGATGCCTTATTTCGAATCCCTAGTTTTATACTTCATTGAACACTCATTTTTTCTTAGTTTTCTTATCTCTTGAATGAGAAAATGGCAATTATTACCACCCAGGGAGTAGAAGAATTAACGGATATGATTACAATAAAAATCCTACATATTGTACATAGTAAAACCATGTACAGATTAGTCATTTTTATGTCATCAGTTGAATCCATAAAAAATAATTTATGCCCAAATCTTGTCTACTCTAACAATCTGATATCTTGAGGACATCCACTTGCCTTTTGGAATCCCTTCTTCTTTACATGTCATATCATACAAACTACAGTATAATGTCTTTCTTGGAATCTGCAGTATGTGCAATGGGCATCATGCACAGATTTACGTTACACCATATAACGGATACAACCTTTTCATTTTCTTTTCAAGTTTTAAAATGTCTGTTTATTATATTTCTGTTTATTGTTTTACACAGTTGTATGTGTTTATGTATGTGCGTGTGCGCATGCATATGTACATGCACAATAGAGTACATGTAGAAGACAGAAGAAAACTTGCAGGAGTTGGCTTTGTTCTTTCACCTGTTCTTGGGATTGGACTCAGATTACCAGGAACCTTTCCCCCATGAGCCATCCTTGTATCCCCCTCCCTCTTTAGTAACAGTGTTTCTACCCAGAAAATCACTATGTAGTACTGTCTAGCCTCGGACTCATTTCAGACATCCTGCTTCCTACTTCTGAGGCGTGGGATTGTAGGTGTTCTAATTTGTGGCTTCCATGTTGAATCCACTCTGAGCTTTGAGATGTCTATGTGTGAGCCCTACTTTCTACCAATTAAGTCCTAAACTCAAAAATGAAACACATGGATACCTATATATATTTTTAAGGGTTGTAGTTGATTTGAACCAAAACCTTTTAAGGGTTGTGATACCTGTGTGATGGCTATTAACTTAGATACAAATTAGTTGAAACTATTTGTATCTACAGGGAATTTCTCCAAAAGTTCAACACAGGTAATATATAACTACACAGTTCTATTACTAGATATGTTCTCAAGTAAATGAAACACGTTAGTTATGGCATTTTTCATAAGATTCAAGAAGATAGAAATAATGTGAATTTGGTGAATGGTAAATGGGATGTGATATATTTATCATATGATGGAATATTATTTAACCATAAACAGGAATGAAGTAGTGATTCATGCTACAACATGGATAGATTTTGAACATAATGCTAAGTGCACAAAAGATAAAAATATTGTATAAATTTATGTAAAACATCCCCAAATAATTTCATAGATGCAGAAAGCATGTTAGTATCTACCATCACTTTAGGTATAAGCAGATGGAAGTGACTGATAGTGGGTAGGTATGGGATTCTATCAAGGGTAATGTAAATGTTCCATAATTTGACAGTAGATATGGTCATACAAATTGCTGATTATATTAAAAACCACTGAAGTGTATGCTTCAGAACATTGAACTTTACAGCATGTGAATTTTATCTTGAAAAAACCTAGGCCTAGCCCTTGCTTAACATATGACTTGAGCATGTGAATTATTATAACCAGTGGAAGCTCCAGTGTCTCTCTTCAGTAAAATAGAAGAGATGCTCACAAAAGAGATGCTGGCCAGATGAAATTTAAGTTATGAAATGCCTGTACAAAATCTGTTCTTAATACATGGAAATCTGTGCTCCCCTCATAACTTCCCCCTGTCTCAGAGAGGGGCTCCCTGAAGATACTATATGCATACAGAGGAATAAGAAGTACTAAGTGGAGAGGTAGAAGTTGTTCAGTCACTCTTTCCTTATTGGAACCCAACCCCCTTTTCCTGTGAGATGCTTGTGGTCTCTGGACAATTGGATATTTAAGGGGTAAGTCTTTGGGTCTTTATAAAATTTACATGTTGTAGTCTTAACCTCCATGCTATGTTTTATAGTAAGCTCTTGGGAGGTGATTATCTAAGATGAGGTCATAGGGTGGGGTCCACATGTTTGGATGAGTGCTGTTATAAGAAAATATAAAAAGCAAAACAAATCACACACATACACCCAAGCTCATTCTCTTTCTTCCTTTTCCCTTCACATCCTCCAGACTATGTGAGGACATAGCACAAAGTTGGCCATATGCAAGACATGAAGTTAGACAGACTTCACCAGAAATCAATTGGTCAGCACCTTGACATTGAATGAAGAATGCTAGGCATATCAACTTTTAAAGATTTGTTTTATTTGCTATGTCATGCATGTATCATGAGAACAGCTATGAACAGGGCTGACTCACTCACCCATGATCTTTTTTTTTTTTTAACTTCTGTCCTGTTTCTGGATATCCTGACCTTGATTTTTGATTCTCTGTTTCAGAATTCCATGATTTTGCTTTTGGCTTTGTGTCAGTGGCTTCCTCCAAAGCTGTTCTGTCTCTATGTAGACTGTTCTGTTTTAATTTGCGGAGGAAAATTATAACATCTTTTCTCATTTCCTGGATGTCTCAATTTATTTTCCAAGAATTTAACTGCATAGAGCTGGGGTTATGCTTCATTTATAGGAATTTTGACCTAGCAAGCAAAAGCATAAGTTTGATCCCTAGCACTACAAAATAATTTTAATAGCTACATATAAATTAACTTGAAAATTCGAGGAGATGGAAAATACTGTTTGTGATAAGGCTTGGCCTGACTCTACTGACTTTGCTGGATAAGGTAGAAAGACTGGAATCTGGAGACAATTGTCACATTTGAGTAGAATAAGGTTTGTGGGGTTTAGACCCTCCTTTTGAATGTAGAGGAAAGCTTTATATGCTGTGAAAGCCATGTGCACCAAGTGGTCTAGGGTGTGTGTTTGTGTGTGTTTGTGTGCATGCATATGTGTACCTGGCAAACTTGCTGCTTTGCATGGGCATAACTGGGGAAAGATTCCCTGTATTCTAAAGTTAATTTCTGGGTTTTCACCAAGACCTGCTTCACAGAGTACTCCCTGACAATACCTAATGTGATGGGAAGATTCTCAGGCTGGTTTATCCTCAGGAAACATGGCATCCTTTTAATGGACTACTTTTACTTACCCTGGTGTATTTTGGGTACAATCTTCAGGATAAGTGAGTACAATCTTCAGGATAAGTGAAAGTCTAGAATCATCCTCCTTTTCCTCTCTTACATTGGAAATCAGTGTGCATTACAACTGAATGAATTCTCATCCCTCTCCATTTCCAATTCTAGTTTTGTTTGTGTAGATGTGTTTCTTTATTTCTCATATACTTATAGCATCAGCTTCTGAGAGAATGTGAACTAATGGATATAGATAACAATAACCAAACATAGAAAAATAGAAAATAGGAGTTTCCACTGTGAACAGACACTAAGGCAACACTTTTAAAGCAAACATTTAACTGAGGCTGACTTACAGGTTCATAGGTTCAGTCCATTATCATCAAGGTCAGAGAATGGCAGTGTCCAGGAAGGCATGGTGTAGACAGAACTGAGAGTTTTACATCTTCATCTGAAGGGTGCTAGCAGAATACTCCATTCCAGGCAGCTAGGATGAGGATATTAGAGCCCACTCCCACAGTGACACACCTATTCCAACAAGGTCACACCTCCAAATTGTGCCACTCCTTGGGCCAAGCATATTCAAACCATGACAGGAAGTATAAACGGCCATACAGTGGAGTGTATAAAAATAGGGGAAATACTAGCAAATGATGCAAGTGCATTATCAGCAGCAGGATGGTAGGAGATTGGTTGAAGGTTGTTGGCTGGATGAATAATAAATAGTTCTTAGGAATCTGTGTTGATTCTAGTGTACAGATTTCAAACAACATACGATCTGGTAGGTATGCATACCGAACACAAAGAAGAAATGAAGTTACAAGAACTAAAGATGTAATCACAACCAAAGTGACAGCCCAAAGGTATGAAATGATGTTCTGGAGATTAAGCCATATATCCTTAAATCTTCTCACTGGAGTTCAAA
Organism: Mus minutoides; assembly: GCA_902729485.2. NCBI lineage: Eukaryota > Metazoa > Chordata > Mammalia > Rodentia > Muridae > Mus > Mus minutoides. The sequence goes on along the minus strand of LR753483.1, from coordinate 64,920 downwards.
GTTGAGTCTAGACACTAGTATACAATTCATCTTTTAGTTATGGTGAAGGATACATGGTGGTTCAGTCCTAGAAGAGAAAGGATTTAATTTGAAGCTTCATGATAGCATATATTTAGCTTAGAGAATGGGGAAATCACTGAGGTGGCTATTTCTGGGTGCTGGTCTAGCAAATGAAAGAATCAAAGAGATCTATGAGGATTGGAATTGCTAAGTAGGCTAAACTGCTGTTTTTAATTGGAAGTATGTTATTTGAAAATTATACAAGTCCCACTCTGACCATAGTATTTTGGATAACCTAATATTTATATAAATACTCATTTTTGTAGAAAAACTCATTGGGCAATTATATGCAAACCAATTGTAGGATGGTGCTCAATGGTAAAGTGGTTTATATCTGCTCTATAACATACCATTATTTGTACCTATGAACTTTTTGTCTTGTTTGAAGTATCAAGAAACAGTGAAAATTGAGTATTAAAATGACCAAATATAATCCAAGAACATCAAATTTAAAGTCAAGAGAATATGAGTGGCTCTAAAGTAGAGTGTATCCATTTTTATTTTATATCCCTATAATTGAAAACAAAGATTCTAAGGTATCTTCCTGAAGAAATATGGATTAGTAGAAGCATTAGAAACAAATTCAATCTACATTTGTTCTATTTCTATAACTAATGTACTGGCTAGGTTTGTGTCAACTTGACACAGCTGGAGTTATCACAGAGAAAGGAGCTTCAGTTGAGGAAATGCCTCCATGAGATCTAGCTGTGAGGCATTTTCTCAATTAGTGATCAAGGGCTCCTTGTGGGTGGGACCATCTCTGGGCTGGCAGTCTTGGATTCTATAAGAGAGCAGGCTGAGCAAGCCAGGGGAAGCAAGCCAGTAAAGAACATCCCTCCATGGCTTCTGCATCAGCTCCTGCTTGAGTTCCAGTCCTGACTTCCTTTGGTGATGAACAGCAGTATGGAAGTGTAAGCCGAATAAACCCTTTCCTCCCCAACTTGCTTCTTGGTCAAGATGTTTGTGCAGGAATAGAAACCCTGACTAAGACAACTAATAACTCTGTTGTCAGGAATGATCAAGTCTGGCACAGCTATTCTGGAACCAGAGCCTTTAGCAAATTAAAATGTTCCAAAAGCAAAGAGAAAACTTAAAGTAAAATATTCTGATTTAAATGCAAGCCAAAAATAGGAGCCAAATTATCAAAAGCCACTCATTTAGGTTACTTTTCATTTTCTGGTTGCATTATTGTTCACCAATAAGAAGATGGAAGAGCACTATTTAGTTAGGTGAATGTTCATTTTTTCATTAATCTATTCACTTTACATCCCAATATTTGCTCCCCCTCTTTCCACCTTATTGCTCACCAGTTACAGAAAGGAAGGACACTACTGAGTTAGGTCAGTGTATGGGTTTTTTTTTTTCATTTATTTACTTATTCATTTGTTTATTTATTCACTTTGCATCCTAATATCTACCCCCTCTTTCCAGTCCTCCCCTCACATAGCTCCTCCCCCTTCCCCTCCCCCCATATCATCCCATATTGGTATATCAAGTCACAGCAGGACTAGGTGCATCATCTGCCACTGAGGCCAGACAAGGCAGACCAGTTAGGGGGAGAGAATCCACAGGCAGACAACAGATTCAGGTACAGCCCTGACTCTAGTTGTTGGGGGCCTGCATGGAAACCAAAGTGCACATCTGTTACATGTTACATATGTATGATGGCTCTAGATCCAGCCAATGCTTACTCTTTGGTTACTGTGTCAATCTCTGGGAGCTCAGGAAGTTTTGTAGAAGAGTTGGGGGAAGGATTGCGGGACCTGAAGAGGATAGGGACTCCACAGGATGACCAACAGTGTGCATTCTTACAATCAAATTTATTTGAACAGTTTAAGTGGCAAGTGCACACTTAGCATAGATGAAGCCCTGAGTTCATTCTCTACTACAACATAAACTGGGTGCTGTAGTAGTGCACACCTGTAATCCTAACATATGGAAGGAGGCAGGAGGATCAGGAGGTTAAGGTCATCCTCGGTTACATAATTCCCAGACCACTTGGGATACATGAGACCCTGTTTTAAGAGTCACACATACAATATGAACTAATCAGAACCCCCAGAGCTCATGTCTCTAGCTACATATGTATTAGAAGATGACCTAGTTGGCCATTATTCGGGAAGAAAGGCCTTTGGTCTAGCAATGTTTATATGCCCCAGTACAGGGGAATGCCAGGGCCAAATAGTGGAAGTGGGAGGGTAGGGGAGCAGGGTGTGGGGAGGGTATAGGGGACTTTTGGGATAACACTTGAAATGTAAATGAAGAAATTCTCTAATTAAAAAAGTCACACACAATGCTTAAACCAAATAAATTAACTTCAAAACCCCCACCACTCCCACTGTAAACTTTTCAATGGGGAAATGAAGGTATTTTATGAAATTTCAAAAAAGTTACATCCACAGTGCCAAAGGCAATAGTCATTATCATTGATAAGTTACTGTTTGAAACTGCATGCCATTGACACATTCTGTTTTAATATCTAGCTGCCTTTGGAATTGTGGGTAGATATGTAGACTATGGCAACTGCACATAATGTCTCAATTAAATTACCAAATACTATACCCAAACTGATCACCTAATGTTGCATTCTGAAGGATGAACTTGATTTAATGCAAGTCTGAAACATTTTTATTAATTAATTAATAAATTTACTTTACATATCAAGTTTCTCATCATTCCTCTCCTCCCAGTTCCCCCCTCTGACTTTTCCTCACCCACACCTCCTTTTTTCCTTAGAAAATGGGAGGCCTCCCATGGATATTAACCCATCTTGGCATATCAATCTTCAGTAGGACTAAGCAAATCTTCTACTACTGAGGCTAGGCAAGGCAGCCCAGTTAGGGAAAGGGATCTATAAGCAGGCAACAGAATCAAAGACAGTTCCTGCTCCTGCTGTTAGGTTTCTCACATGAAGACCAAGCTGTACAAATGTTACATATGTGTAAAGGGATTTTGTTGGAACAAGATATTTGATTTCTTTCCACCAACTGCACAAAACCACACCCCTTTCAGAATCATCCCAAGACACCTGAAAAGCTACTTTCAACTGTTTATATAATTGGAATCAAAACACTTTATCATGGGTCTTTAGCTGCAAATATTATTTGCCTAAATGTCCTTTTCTGTCACATTACAGTATCAGGAAATCTTCCATATATGTTCAGTAATAACATAAAACTGAAATCAAAGGGAAAAGTCTCAAACTCAAGTATGGCTTGGAAGTCCATATTTCATTATTTCATATTTTCATTTATTGAAGGGTTAGAAAAAGAGAGGAACATCTATAATCTTAACATTAATTTACTTTGTGATAGATGACTATTTCATTATTTCCTATCAATAGTTTTGGATATGTGCCAAATTCAAAGACAGCATAAAATACACACCTTGTTTTAATTGGGCTTCCACCATTGAATAGGGTATAAAATACTCCAATTACTTTGAAACAAAGCATAAATATTAGGGACAGTTTTCACTAAGCAGGTGCAAAGTACAAAAGATGACATCTTTTCCAGGTAAGACCCAGGAGTAGTTCTGACATGTGCATTGATATAAGTATACTAATATGCAATGTAATTATATTAGGAAATCTATGATAACTTGATATTGCACCATGGTTGAGTCTTTGGCAAGAACAAAGATACTTTGTTCTTGTTCTGACTGCAACAATATCAACTTTCTTCTCTATATCTCTTCACTATCTCCATTATATCAGTTAATTGACCTAATTCCCATTAACTTTGAATATTTCAATTTAACCATCAATTCTTTTAGGAATCTCACCTGGTTCCTTTCTAAATGATATTCCTTTTACTTCATTTCATTATGTATTTGTTGTGTCACCATACTTATTATGTTTTATGATGAATGTTTGCCTATTTTTATCTCCTAATATAGTCTTAACCCCACAAGGACAGAAGTTTTATCAGTACAACTTACCAGCCCATTGCACAGAGCCTTGCCTATGATCAGCACCCAATAAATACTTATTTTCATGAACAAACAATATAAAACAATTATATGGAATCATTTTTCTTATGGTGATCATGAGTAGTTGAGCAATATAGTTCTAGGAGATACTAATATCCAAGGCTTTGTAGATGCTTTTTCTTGTAATTGTATATTGTACAGCTGACAGTCTTAAATGATAGCATTCTTCCCATCTGCTATGTGTTGCAACCAAATTTTTCTTTGGTGAGTTAGTTGAAATGCAGACTTTTTGGTGTGTAATAAAATACAGAAATGGCATTTTAGCCTGCATATTCAATGAAACTCAATAAAAATTCCTTTGAAACTGCATGTAACTTACCAATCTAACATTTGAATGGCTCTTGCTGAGAATTAATGTTTTGGAATCTGGAACAGCAGGAAATTGTCATGAGAGAATATTTTCTGATGGAAGTGAACAAAAACTAAAAATAAAAAGGAAATTAGGACATTATTTTCTTTACCACACTCTTATAAAATAAATTTTATACACACATACATAAACCATGCATGCACGTGCACACGCACACACATACGCACAAAGGAAGGAGGGCATGCAAGGGGGAGAACAAAGAAGGGAGAAAGAGAGAGAAAACTTGCAATATCCTGAAATAGACACACATGCACACACAAACATATGCACACACAGATACACATATGCACATGTGTACACACACACACACACGCACACAGAAAAATAAACAAATAATAAAAATGTGTTGAAACTTGAGAGTTCAGATTTTAATATTTAATTGCTTTTAGGCTACAGTGTTATGGATGCAGCCTATAAATTTAATGCTAATTTCTCTGACTTTTACCAAACCAGTAGAAGTGTAGATTAAGTCAATTAGTTATGTGCAAGGAGATGATCTAGGAGATAATATTGACAGTGTGGGATTAGGAAGTTATTCATACTTCAGACTGCTGATCTATGGTTAACTAATAAATGCAACATCTTGAGATATAATTTTTAGCAACTGTCAGCCTTCTATTATATTCCCAAGAGTGATTTTTCTGTGTTCCAAAGTTGTTCTACCTATAAAACCTGTCTTTCACTTAATAGCTACTGATTTATTTTGATTAGTAGATTAAAATATATAACAAATGACTCATGTATGCTCAAAGTATTCTCCATAATGTAGTCTAATCTGGCTTAAGGTCTTTAAATAATATTAATGACTTTAAATTTGGTTTTTCAATTAATTTAGTTGAGATCATGCAAACCCCTGAGTTTATTTTTAAATTCAATGCCTTAGTCTTTTAGCATTTGGATATTTTAAAGTAAATTATGACTAACTATTTTCTTTTGTGATCTAATAATTTTATTAATTTGTTGAGAATTTCATACAATATATTTAGGTCATATTCACTCCCCATTCTTCCCAGAGCCACCCCCATGCACTCACCTCTCCTGATTTCAGGTCGTCTTTATTTGGATAACTTACTGAGTCCTATTTGTACTGTGCATATACTTCTGGGTGTGGACCACACCCTTAACAAGAATCATCTCTTTCTTCCCTAGAAACCATTATCTGGCTATATCTACTCAGGCAGAGAAATGAGGCGCTGACCTTCCATGCTAGACTATAACCAGCCATTTTATAAAGGCTGCTGTTTAAATGGCTGAAGTGGTTTGACCAGAAACATACTTTTTTTTAAACCAGAGTTAGCTTATAAACTTTTCTTCTCTTTATCTTCATAGCACAATCATATAGATATTAGAGCAGCTGATTCATTTATACTATTCTATGTTTTCATAGTTAATAGATACCTTACAAGTATATGCCCTTTATTAAGGATGTTTAAGCCTAATGCTAGGATCCCCCTTTAAAGCCAACAAATATATTTGCCTGGAGATAGGTTTGGAGTACTTGTATTTTTTTAATTAAAATACTTTATTAATTCTTTGAGAATTTTGTACAAGGCTTTGATCATTTTCACCCTTGACTCAACTCTTTTCAAACTCATCTTCCTTTACTATCCACCTATCTTCATACTTTCATTTTTCTTTCTTTCTGTTCTTAATACACATCAAGTTCAATTTGTACTGCTCATATGTATAGTACATGTAACATTTCAGTGAAGTGTGGTCATCTTACCAGAGGCTACACTTAAAAAAAAAAAAAAAAAAAACTGGCTCTTCCTCTGCCAGCAGCTATGAATTGGTTTTGCTCTTTGGATATCATATTTTGTGTCTATGCAAATATATAAAGATTAAAACTGCAGACATATGCCTTAATCTATACCTTTCCTAACATACCATTTTTTTCCTCATTTCACATTTCTGTTTAGTCTTGGACTTTTAGGATATGGCAAAAATATCCCCTATCTCTCTGTCTCTCTGTTTCTTTCTCTTTCTCTCTCTCTGTCTCTCTCTCTCTGTCTCTCTGTCTCTCTCTCTCTCTCCAAATATATATATGCAGAGCAGAGTCATATTGAATATCATGGTGGTTGTAATTTATAAACAAAGAAAAATTATGTGCACACAGACTACTCACCTTTTTATTGCCCACTTTCTGGAATTTAAATATTCTTGGAATTGTACAGAAAATTATGTTTGATCTTAGAGCAGCACAATCAAGCAATATTTTTATAATGATGAGAATATTTGAAACCACTCTCTTCAATATGGAAGCCACATGTGGCCATTGAGCAATTAAAATGTGGTCTGGGCACTGAATTTTTAATATTTAAAAATTTTTTTTAGATATTTTCTTCATTTGCATTTCAAATGCTATCCCAAAAAGTCCCTTATAGCCTATCCATGCCATGCTACACTACCCACTCACTCCCACTTCTTGGCCCTGCTATTCCCCTGTACTGGGGCATATAAAGTTTGCAAGACCAAGGGGCCTCTTTTCCCAATGATAGCCAACTAGGTCATCTTCTGCTATATATGCAGCTAGAGACACGAGCTCTAGGGGTACTGATTAGTTCATACTGTTATTCTACCTATAGGGTTGCAAACCCCTTCAACTCCCTGGGTACTTTATCTAGCTCCTCTACTGGGGGCCCTGTGTTACATCCTATAGATGACTGTGGGCATCCACTTCTGTATTTGCCACGCCCTGGCATAACCTCAAAAGAGACAGCTATATTAGGGTCCTGTCAGAAAAACTTGCTGGCATATGCAATGGTGTCAGCGTTTGGTGGCTGATTATGGGATGGACCCCCAAGTGTGGCAGTCTCGGCATAGTCCATCCTTTTCTCTTAGCTCCAAACTTTGTCTCTGTAACTCCTTCTATGGATATTTTATTCCCTATTCTAGGGAGGAATGAAGTATCCAAATGTTGGTCTTGCTTCTTCTTGATTTTCTTATGTTTTACAAATTGTATCTTGGGTAGTCTATGTTTCTGGGATAATATCCATTTATCAGTGAGTGACTACTTTTATAAAGTGACTTCTTTTGTGATTGGGTTACTTCACTCAGGATGATATATTCCAGATACATCAATTTGCCTAAGAATTTCATAAATTCATTGTTTTTAATAGCTGAGTAGTACTCCATTGTGTAAATGTACCACATTTTCTGTATCCATTCCTCTGTTGAGGGACATCTGGGTTCTTTCCATCTTCTGGATATTATAAATAGGGCTTCTATGAACATAGTGGAGCATGTGTCCTTATTACCAGTTGGAATATCTTCTGGGTATATGCCCAGGAGAGGTATTGCTGGATCATCCAGTAGTACTATGTCCAGTTTTCTGAGAAACTGCCAAACTGATTTCCAGAGTGGTTTTACAAGCTTGCAATCCCACCAGCAATGGAGGAGTGTTCTTCTTTCTCCACATCTTCACCAGCATCTGCTGTCACCTGAAATTTTGATCCTAGCCATTCTGACTGGTGTGAGGTAGAATCTCAGGGTTGTTTTGATTTGCATTTCCCTGATGATTAAATATGTTGAACATTTTTTCAAGTTCTTCTCAGCCCTTTGGTATTCTTTAGTTGAGAATTCTTTGGTTAGATCTGTACCCCATTTTTTTAATGGGGTTATTTGAATTTCTGGAGTCTAGCTTCTTGAGGTCATTGTATATATTGAATATTAGTCCCCTATTAGATTTAGGATTGGTAAAGATCGTTTCCCAATCTGTTGGTGGCATTTTTGTCTTATTGACAATATCTTTTGCTTTGCAAAAGCTTTAAAATTTTATGAGATCCCATGTGTCAATTCTTGATCTTACCGCACAGGCCATTGCTGTTCTGTTCAGGAATTTTTCCCCTGTGCCCATATGTTCTAGGGTTGTCCCCACTTTTTCCTCTATAAATTTCAGTGTCCTTGGTTTTATAAAGAGTTCTTTGATCCACTTAGACTTGAGCTTTGTACAAGGAGATAAGAATGGATCAATTTGCATTCTTTTACATGATAACTGCCATTACATGATAACAAATGTCTGCACCATTTGTTGAAAATGCTGTCTTTTTTCTACTGGATGGTTTTAGCTCCCTTGTCAAAGATCAAGTAACCATAGGTGTGTGGGTTCATTTCTGGGTCTTCAATTCTATTCCATTGATCTATCTGTCTGCCCCTGTACCAGTACTGTGCAGTTTTTATCACAAGTGCTGTGTCCTACAGCTTGAGGTCAGGCATGGTGATTCCTCCAGAGGTTCGTTTATTGTTGAGAATAGTTTTTGCTATCCTAGGTTTTTTGTTATTCCAGATGAATTTGCAAATTGCCCTTTCTAACTTAGTGAAGAATTGAGTTGGAATTTTGATGGGGATTGCATTGAATCTGTAGATTGCTTTCTGCAAGATAGCCATTTTAACAATATTAATCCTGCTAATCCATGTGCATGGGAGATCATTCCATCTTCTGAGATCTTCTTCAATTTCTTTCTTCAGACTTGAAGTTCTTATCATAAAGATCTTTCACTTCCTTAGTTAGAGTCACAGCAATGTATTTTATATTTTTGTGACTATTGTGAAGGGTGTTGTTGCCTTAATTTTTTTCTCATCCTGTATCTTTTTTGTAGAGAAAGGCCAATGGTTTGTTTGAGTTAATTTTATATCCATCTACTGCACTGAATCTGTTAATCAGGCTTAGGAGTTCTCTGGTGGAATTTTTAGGGTCACTTAGATATGTTATCATATCATCTGCAATAAATCATATTTTGACTTTTTTCCTTTCCAAGTTGTATCTGCTTGATGTCCTTTTGTTGTCTAATTGCTCTGGCTAGGACTTCAAGTACAATATTGAATAGGTAGGGAGAAAGTGGGCAGCCATTTCTAGTCCCTGATTTTAATGGGATTGCTTCCAGCTTCTCTCCATTCACCTTGATCTTGGCTACAGGTTTGCTGTAGATTGCTTTTATTATGTTTAGGTATGAGCCTTGAGTTCCTGATCTTTCCATGACTTTTATCATGAAGGGGTGTTGGATTTTTGTCAAATGCTTTCTCAGCACCTAACAAGATCATCATGTGATTTTGTCTTTGACTTTGTTTATATAGTGGATTACATTGATGGATTTCTATATATAAAACTGTCCCTGCATCCCTGGGATGAAGCCTACTTGGTCATGATGGATGATCATTTTGATGTGTTCTTGGATTCGGTTTGCGAAGATTTTATTGAGTATGTTTGCATGGATATTCATAAGGGAAATTCGTCTGAAGTCTCTTTATTTGTTAGAGCTTTGTGTGATTTAGGTATCAGAGTAATTGTGGATCCATAGAATGAATTGTGTAGAGTACCTTCTGTTTCTATTTTGTGGAATAGTTTGAGGAGAATTGGAATTAGGTCTTCTTTGGTCTTTGGCTTTTTTTTTTTTTTTTTTTTTGGTTGGGAGACTATTAATGACTGATTCTATTTCTTTAGGGGAAATGGGACTGTTAAGATCCTTAATCTGATCCTGTTTTAATTTTGGTACCTCGTATCTGTCTAGGAAGTTTTCCATTTCATCTAGGTTTTTCAGTTTTGTCGAGTATAGCCTTTTGTAGTAGGATCTGATGATGTTTTGGATTTCCTCAGGATCTGTTGTTATGTCTCCTTTTTCATTTCTGATTTTGATAATTAGGATACTGTCTCTGTGCCCTCTAGTTAGTCTGGCTAAGGTTTTATCTATCTTGTTGATTTTCTCAAAGAACCAGTTCCTGGTTTGGTTGATTCTTTGAATAGTTCTTTTTGTTTCCACTTGGTTGATTTCATCCCTGAGTTTGATTATTTCTTGCAGTCTACTCCTCTTGGGTGAATTTCCTTCTTTTCGTTCTAGAGCTTCTAGGTGTGCTTTCAGACTGCTAGTCTATGCTCTTTCTAGTTTCTTTTTGGAGGCACTCAGGGCTATGTGTTTTCCTCTTAGGACTACTTTCATTGTGTCCCATAAGTTTTGATATGTTGTGGCTTCATTTTCATTAAACTCTAAAAGTCTTTAATTTCTTTCTTTATTTCTTTCTTGACCAAGGTATCATTGAGTAGAGTGCTGTTCATTTTCTACGTGCATGTTGGCTTTCTATTATTTATGCTCTTATTGAAGATCAGCCTTAGTCTGAGGTCATCTGGTTGAATGCATGGGATAACTTCAATATTTTTGTATCTGTTAAGCCCTGTTTTGTGACTGATTATATGGTCAATTTTGGAGGAGGTCCAATGAGGTGCTGAGATGATGGTATATCCTTTTGCTTTAGGATAAAATGTTCTGGTTGTGAGCCTAGCCTTTAACGGCTGAGCCATCAAAAAAAATGTTCTGTAGATATCTGTTAAATCCATTTGTTTCATAACTTCAGTTAGTGTCCATGTGTCTCTGTTTAGTTTCTGTTTCCAGGATCTGTCCATTGGTGTGAGTGGGGTGTTGAAGTCTCCCACTATTATCGTGTGAGGTGCAATATGTGCTTTGAACTTTACTAAAGTTTCTTTAATGAATGTGGCTGCCCTTGCATTCGGAGCACAGATATTTAGAATTGAGAATTCATCTTGGTAGATTTTACCTTTGATGCATATGAAGTGCCCTTTCTTGTCTTTTTTGATAACTTTGGGTTGAAAGTCAATTTTATTTGATATTAGAAAAATATGGAATACTTAATGAATTTGTGTGTCATTCTTGGGCAGGGCTATGCTAATCTTCTCAGTATCTTTCCAATTTTACTATATGGGCTGCTGAAGTGAGCACTGGCCTTTTAATTTTATGAAACTCTTGTTGATGTTGATTTCAGTATTCTCATGTAGCTAGAAGCCCCCTTATTACAGATAGTTATTCCCAAGGATGAGCCTATAGCCTTTAGCACCTAAGTGATGTGTACTTTTAGTCATTATCCTTCACCTTTCCTCTATATACTAGCTTGTATTCTAAATTGGTCTATTATTTAGTCATTTTGTTAATCTAATTGACTGGCCCTTCTTGATTTTTTTGTTGTTGTTGCTATTTTCCTTAATAAAAAAAATATGTTTCCTCATGTGTTTTTGATCTGTCTCCTTGGTCCTATTGGTGAATCTGTTAGACAATATAGATGAATTAGAGTCTAAGATGTCCCTTATTCTTTAGCTTAATAGAAATTTAAGAATATACTACTTCCATGGGTGAAGGGATCAATAAATACTAATTGAAGTTTCTAGATAATTTTTCTGTGGCTCTCCACTGTCCTTGTCTAAACAGGGACTTTGATCTCAGATCCCATGAGGATTGACCATACATGCTAAGTATCATTTCCCCTCTCCTTGCTGAAACACTGTGCTTAACACCTTTGGTAATTCAAACTTCCTACACAGTAAATTGTTGTACAAAGATAGGCCCAGAAATCATCTAGTCTGATTAAAAATACAGCCATGCAGTTTAACATATCAGACTGTTAAAATGTAAATCTAAAGGAAGCAAGTAATCCTGTGATTTCCTAGCCAGAATTATCAGATACATATACCTGGAGATTGTTGATGTTGACAGTAGTGTTCATTCGAAATCCTTTTCCAGCTGAGTCCTCTTGTAATAGACTATGTTGGCCAGTCTTTAGTTTTGGGTGGTTTTCTTGAATGTTAGGAAGAAAGGGGTCATATGGGTCTCAATTCCCTGGCATGCTTAACTGATATAGCATCTTCTCCTACGAATGACTTAAGCACCTTGCTGGATTCAAAGAGGCATTTCAAATACTAGAATAATGATTCATTTACTTGATTATGACCTGAATGGTTAGTAGAGTACAGATGCTTGCCCCATCACAGTTTTTGAGTGGTGTTGTATACTATGTAATTCATTTACATTTTCAACAAACTCCCAGAATTATCATACCGCTTCAAAGATTACATTTTGAGAAATATTTCCTTAAGTGATGTATGTTCTATGGTCATCAAAAAATCATAAAATTTTAAGACCTTTTCATTTTCTTCTATAAAGTTGACAAGGTAGTCCAGTTGGCAAGGTGCCTTCCAAGCACTATGACATGAGTTTTATCCCCAGAATACAAATAAAAGTTCCAGGTTGTGGTAGGTAGAATTGGGGAAGTTGAGACATGTGAGTCCATAGGTCTTGATGGCTGGCTAACCTATGCTACATGGCAACTTCAAGGCCAAGAAGAAGCCTTCTCTTTATAAGGCAAGATGGACCATGCCTGAGAAATGACATCTGTGGTTTCTCATATCTGGCCTTTATACACATATGTCCACATATGCATAGGAGCGCACCCACACAAATGCATGCACACAAACATCCACAGGAAATATTTAACTTATCTTATGTGTGTCTATCAGATATTTTATGTGCATATACATACAAATTAATTCATTTAACATTATATTCTACTATATGCAATATGGTGGATGTACAGACATGAACTTGATACACTGAATCAGATATTATGATATAGATAGGAAGTATACTGGAAAGTGAACAGATAAATAAAATAATAATGTGCTTCAGGTTACAGAGCACAGTGAATTATGTCAGAATGTATAATATAAGCTTGTTTGCTTCATGGTCATTTCTGAAGGATGCCATAGTTAAGCTGAGAACTAGTAAATACTAAGTAGTTAAACAAGAATGAAATGGGAGGGAAGAGAAAGGAGAAAATATAATACCATGTGCATGTGAAGGTATTCTTCAGGAAGAAAAGGGATCTTCTTCCTGTAGCAATGCAGAATGTGAAGAAAAAAAAAAAGGCTACACAATTAAGAGGATAACAGGATTCAGGTCATATGACTGCTGGCAAAAAGTTCAGATTAATTCTTATAGCCTCTATCCAGATATTTTTGACTATTCCTTTCTTCATCATGTTTTTGTTTCATTTTGGAAAATATTATCTGCCAGGGAAAGGGAATGTGGAAGATACATATAAATCAAATAAAGAAAACCAATATAACTACCACAATGCAACATTATTTCTTACTGCTCACATTCCTGATGGAATTTTATGAGGAAGGGTTAAACATTCCTAGTCTAATAAAAATTTATTCTGCTCATTCTTATGTAGCATGTAATTCTTATGGTTATAGACAGTTGCAAAGTCTCAGTTCATAAATCTTAATTTAGCCTAAGATATAAATGATAAATGTAGACAATTTCCCAAGCATGAATTTTCCAGAATACTGGGGCATGAACTTGGATTTCTCCTTTATTTCAATTTTCCAGTACTTCAGTTGAACCAATTAAAACTGAGACACTTGGGAAAGGATGTAGTTGTTAGAGGAACCACTAGCTTTTCCTTCTCTATGCTGGAAGGTATCCTTTGTCATGGATTTTGAGGGTCCCTTGATTCAACTTGAAATCCCTGACTTTGATCCTCCTAGACAAATGCTTCTTTTCTATTTGGTCACATGTGTTAGCACTTCCTACTATCTTCTCATAGTGTCATTCACTACATAACTGTCCCTTACTATAAAGCTTGGATGGCTGGACCTTTCATACATTCTACCTGAATACCACCTTTCAGACTCACTGTCTCTTTGGTCAGGTATGTGAGAATTTCTCCAGAGCAGGAGGAGACATTTGAGGCCTTAAACAATTATTGCCCTCAAGTATGAGAAGAATGTTATTGACCCAAGAGTGACCCCCCTTTCCACCACTACTCTCCATCTTCATTTATTTATTTGTTTCCTGTACAGCCTCACAAACAGTATCATTCAACAACTTATTGCCTCAAGTTCTTTCTTGAAGAATCTCAAAGCTTAACAGCCTACCACTCTGTGTTATTTTCATTTATTGCCAGGGCTTTTGTTTGTTTTGTTTTGTTACCTTGTTGGGAGGCTAATTAGATGCAAGCCAAATCCAAATCCCACTTTCTAGTCCTCCTTGCTCCCATGTCTTGGGGGGAAAGACCTATTAACATACCATTTTTTCCACAAAACCTTGCAGTGTCCCAATCAGTTACAACTGCTTAACCACTAGAACCCACCCATACCATTTATTTTTAAATCTGGGAACCATTTTTATACTCAAACCCTGTAATAATGCCAACTGTCATATTATTTTCATATACTAAGCTAGAGAAGCTCATGACTTTAAGGTATACTTTGTGCTTTAAAATGGAGCTGATGGTACAGTATGAGTATACCTTAAATGATGAGAACCCCACTATCCACCAGCATTTATCCCACTTAATTCTGCATTCTCCCCCCAAATCATCTAAGAGATAAACAAAATACTGAGTTAATGAAATGAGAAATATAAACTATAAAAGGAAAAGAATCAAGGAAAATATCATTGGAAAACAAAATAAATGATAAGTCGTTGACTTTTCTTTCATTTTATTTGAAAAATGGCTATATGAAGCTTTCTTTTAAGGTATTTTATGTGTGAATAAAGACAACTAAGCAAAGGAATATGAGACTGTGATCAGTCTAGAAAAAGAGCTTACAAGAAAGTTAGCTTAATCGGATCATACCTTTAATTTACATTAGCCCAATGATACTAGATAACAACTAACATAATGTTATGCTCTATCTATTCTTGAATGATGAGTTGAGGTGAAGGAGAATATGGGAACTACATAATTATGTATCAAAATATCTACTAAATAGATGATGTCATCTTAAATTAACTTAATCTCAGCCAATTTGAGGTTTTGCAGCATGTTATCTTTTATTTAATTTAATTTTCTATTTCTTCACTTTACATTCTGCTCCCACAACCCTTTCCCCTTCTCCCTCCCCTTCTCCTCTGCACAGGCATCCCCTCCCCCCAGTCTGCCCTTCACCCTAGCACTTCAAATCTCTGAGAGCCTAGGTGCTTTCTCTCCCACTGAGGCCAGACAAGACAGCCCACATGAAGAACATATCCTATGCACAGGCAACAGCTTTTGGGATAGCCTGTGTTCTGATTGCTCAGGACCCACATGAAGACCAAGCTGCACTTCTGCTACACATGAGTGGGAAAACCTAGGTTCAGCCTGTGTATGTTTTTTGGTTGGTGGTTCAGACTGAGAGCCCCAAGGGTCCAAGTTACTTGACTCTGTATGTCTTCCTATGCAGGTCATATCCCCTTCGGAACCCACAATCCTTCCTCCTATTTTTCTCTAAGAATCCCCAAGCTCTATCTACTGTTTGGCTATGGGTGTCTGTGTCTGTCTGAGTCAGCTGCTGGGTGAAGGCTCTCAAAGGACAACATGCTTCTGTCTGCAAGCATTACAGACTATCATTACTAGTATTAGGGATGGTGCTTGCCCATGGGATGAATCTCAAGTTGGGCCAGTTACTGGTTGGCCAAGTCTCTTAATCTCTGTTCTATCCATTATAGGAATCACTTTAGGTTGGGAAATTTTTCATCTATGATTTTGTTGAGAATATTATCTGGGCCTTGAAGCTGGGACTCTTCAACATCTTCTAATCCTATTTTTAGGTTAGGTCTTTTCATGGCATCCCATCTTTCCTGGATGTTTTTTGTCAGGAAGCTTTTTCAGCTTAAACATTTTCTTTGACTTTTTCTTCTATGCCTGAAATTCTCTCTTCCATCTCCTATATTCTGTTGATTATGCTTGTTTCTGTTCCTGTTTTCTTTGCTAGGTTTTCTATTTTCAGGAATTCCTCAGTTTGTGTTTTTGTTATTTCTTCTATTTCAACTTTCATGTCTTTTACGGTTTTATTTATTTCCTTAACCTGTTTATATTAATTTCCTGTGTGTCTTTAACGGGTTTATTTGTTTTCCCTTTAAAGACCTCTATCTTTGTTTTTAAACTGTATTTTCCTGTATTTTTAAAAGGAATTTTTTTTCATTTCCTCTTTAAAGGCTCTATCATCTTTATAAGATTGGATTTAAGGTCATTTTCTTGTGTTTCTGTTGTGTTAGGATATCCAGGGCTTGCTGTAGTAGGGTAGCTGTGCTTTGAATGTGTCATATTGTCCTGGCTCTTATTATTTTTTTTTTTTGAGGGCCTTAGCCATCTAGATGATTCTGGTCCCTGTATGTTATTGTTGTAGTATTGGAAGGGGGTGAACTTCGATGGTCCTAGTTTGGCAGGCCTATCATGGATATCCTTGGGCTCCATGTTTCTGGATCTGCAGTTTTGTATAGTCCAGGATCCTCATGCCCAATGAAGTTGGCCAGAGAAGTAGCAGGAAAGTGGATGTCCCTTACTGGCCCACAGGGCTCAGTCAGCAGGGAAGATGAGTTGGGGAAGGGATGCTTACCTGTATGATTCAGGAGTCTGATAGGGGTGAAGGAGACACAGCAGGATAAGGGAGCTCCCACTGGGATGGCAGGCTGTTCAGTGAAGCTTGCCTTGGCCCAGAAGGTTCAACCAGCAGAGAAGATAGATGCCAGAAGGGAAGCTTACCTGTATGATTTAAGAGTCTGATGGAGGTGCAGGTGAGGCAGCAGGAGAATGCAGAGCACCTTATTATCTTAAATAAACTATTTCTTGTATTTCCAAAGGTGCTTAAATTTTCCATTACAATGACCTTGAAAATTTACTTTGAAATATAGTGTTAACTGTTACCTAACAGTGAGTAAATTAAAATATAGAAAAGAACTCATGTTAAAGTAAATATGCATCTGACCAGCAAATATACAAGAAACAATAGAAAGCATAAGATTAATAAAAATGGAAGTAATGGTTGGATGTATAGTTCATCAGTAAAGTACCTACTTAGCATGCATGAGGCCCCAGTATTAAAAAAGGAAAGTAAATAAACATAAATCTGATATGAAATTTATTTTTGTATAAGAAATGAAAATGGAATTATAGACATTAATAATAAGAGAGAATGTAGAAGTTTCTAGGAGAGTTAAAAAATTTAAAGAATTAATTCTTTCCCACAGCCTAGAGAAAGACAGTGCTATAAAATAACCTTAATGTTATATGGACTTCATTTTGTGTTTGGTTTTTTTTTTTGCTTTTGCTTTTATTAATGAAGACTAATTATATAGAAGAAACATTTAAGTTTTTTATGTATGCTATCATGTATGAGTATCTGCTAAACTAATATAAGTAAATTTTTATCTTTTCAAAAGGATGGTTTTATAAGTTAATAATCCTACAAAAATCAGGAAAATAAAACTTGAGTAGTAACATAGAAAAAATGGTAAAGGAAAAAATGGCTGAAAAGATTGCTTGGTGATTAAGAGCACTAACTGCAGCTGACCCTGTGCCTGGAGCTGATCCTGTGCCACAACGCTCCTTACACAAATACGGCCAGGAGAGCGCTGGTCTCCCAGGAGTGCTGACAAGCCTGTGAGCACAGGTAAGAGCACCACTTCTTCACAGAGGGACCCTCCTGGAGCCCTCAGTTTACAGGAACCAAGGAGCAGCCTGGGATAGAATTCTTCTGGTTTCTGTATGCACCCTGGAGCTGACCTTATGCCACAGTTCTCTATACCCAAATTCCTCCCAGAGAGGACTGGTCTCCCAGGAGTTCTGACACAAGCTTGCAGGAGGGACAAGCCACAGTCAGAGACAGAAAGACCAACTAACACCAGATATAACCAGATGGCAAGAGGCAAGGGCAAGAACATAAGCAACAAAAATCAAGGCTACTTGGCAACATCAGAACCCAGTTCTCCCTCTATAGTGAGCCCCAGATACCCCAACACACCAGAAAAGCAAGAACACTAACTGCTCTTCCACAGGCCCTGGGTTTGATTCCCATCACCAAAATCATGGCTCACAACCATCTGTAACTCCAGTTCCAGGGGATTCTATATTCTCCTCTAGACAACATCACCACTCTATGCATATAGTGCGCAGACACATATGTAGGAAAATACCCATTTACACAAAATAATAAAATAAATGAGAAACAAACATGGTACAAATAAGTTGTACAAACATGGTACAAGTAAAAATAATGGAAAATTAATACAATTGCAAAATTTATTAGAGAAAATTAAAAGATCTCCACATTCTATGAAGAAGACAAATGCCTGAAACAAAATGCAGAAAATAGTTTAAAGTAAAAGGGTTAAAAATGATAGCTAGAGGAGGATCTATTTGCCAAAAAAACATGTTAATGAATGAAAGCAAATTTAACAAAAATATATTAAAATGGAAAATATACTAAAATCATGAAGAAAGAAAATTACTAAAGTGTTTGTGCATCAGTCAGATGTGTTTGAGTAGAAAATAATTGTAGCAAAAGTCTCAGGATTTCTATATGGTTCAAATATACATTAACAAATTATGAGAGTCTTGCAAAGAATGAATATTGCTATTCAGTCTAAGAAATATAAGACTGTATATGACACAGTTCAGTAGATGATATAGAAATGAGGAGTAGCATGCTTTTGTATTTTTCAGTTCTCAGATTATAATAAAGGAAGACTTTAGTATATCCAGGCACTTGGGTTTATTAATTGTTGATTTTCAGATTATAGCATCTACATAGAACTGTAAACTCCTTAACATAGAATTTAAAATTTTAGAAAATTTCAAATACAACAGTATATTGTGTGGCTATTAGACTGCAGCAATACATTGAAAAGGCTTTTCATCAATAATTTTTTAATTATTTCCTTAATTTTTTAGATTATAATTACAATATTCCTCATTTCCTTTTTCTCCCTCCAAAATCTCCCATATACCCAGTTCTTGCTCATTTTCAAATCTACACCCTCTTTTTTTCACTTTTTATTGTTTAAGCAGTAATATCGGTGAGATATTATAGCTTCTGGAGTTACTTAGAATCACAAACTCATAGGAAGGTACCTGATATTTTTAAGCATTTTATAAGAAAACATTTATCTTGTATAAAAATTAAAGGCTTTGATAGAGAAATAAGAAATTTGACTTGGAGATTGAGTATACAAAGCATCATACTTTCAAAGATATATTATGGAGAAAATACGGCAGCCAATAAATTCCATGAGTATACATAGCAATATTCTTAGTGTCCATAAAAGAATGCTGATACTCTAGTTATGTCTATGCCCACTTCCTCAGGCTACCATTCTTTGTGCCTGGAAAAGGAGCAAGGAGAAAGCTTTTTTTTCAGTTGAATTAAATGCTCCAAAGTTTTTTTTCCATCTTGTCAACATTATCTTATTCAAAGACTAGATAGCCTTTACATGTGAATTTTGTGCAAGTCTGATTGCTTTACAAAATTCCCATTAATGTTTAACACAGCCTTTCAGGGTATTATTACCTATCTAAATACCAAATTGATGGTAAGATGGTTAAGTAAACTGAGGGAATGCCACTGACTGGAACATTCAATCTAATAATTACAAAGTGAACATGGAAATCATGTTTCTAGGTAGCGGGGATCAAAGACAGTTTTGTTGTTATTGTTGTTGTTGTTTTGGTTTTTCGGGACAGGGTTTCTCTGTATAGCCCTGGCTGTCCTGGAACTCACTTTGTAGACCAAGCTGGACTTGAACTCAGAAATCCACCTGCCTCTGCCTCCCAAGTGCTTGGATTTCAAAGACAGTTTTAGCAAAATTCTATGTATACTATAATAATGGAATATATAGTACATATTAAAAGACAATAAAGAGCTATTCTAATTGTGAAATAAGATCAGAAATATTTTTTTTATTTTTCAAATTGTGAAATATTACTTTTATAATTATACGGTTTCATTTTATAAACCCAATATAGTTGTATTTTAAAATAAGGATGATTTTGGGGGACAAAAGTGTTGATGAAGATCTCTACTGCTCTCTTCTTTGCTCAGAGATGTTTCTTTCTGCCATGAGTCTTAGTTAATGCAGATTCAGAATTGTTTTTTTTTCCATTTTTTGTTAGATATTTTCTTCATTTACATTTCACATGTTCTCCCAAAAATCCCCTAAACCCTTCCCCATCCCCCACCCTGCTCCCCTACACACCCCACCCACTCCCCCCTATTGGCCCTGGCGTTCCCCTATACTGGGGCATATAAAGTTTGCCTGACCAAGGGGCCTATCTTCCCAGTGATGGCCAACTAGGCCATCTTCTTCTATATATGCAACTAGAGACATGAGCTCTGGTGGTACTAGTTAGTTCATGTTGTTCTTTCACCTATAGGGTTGAAGACACCTTCAGCTCCTTGGGTACTTTCTCTAGCTCCTTCCTTGGGAACTCTGTGTTCCATCTAATAGCTGACTGAGAGCATCCACTTCTGTGTTTGCCAGGCACTGGTATAGCCTCCCATGAGACAGCTATATCAGGGCCCTTTCAGCACTATCTTGCTGGCATATGCAATAGTGTCTATGTTTGGTGGCTGATTATGAGATGGATCCCTGGCTGCAGGAGTCACTGGTTGGTCCATCCTTTAGATTCAGCTCCTCAC
>LR753483.1:9395-44157 GCA_902729485.2 Mus minutoides | reverse complement strand
AAGTTGTATCTTGGGTAGTCTAGGTTTCTGGGCTAATATCCACTTATCAGTGAGTACATGTTATGTGAGTTCTTTTGTGATTGGGTTACCTCACTTAGGATGATACCCTCCAGATCCATCCATTTGCCTAGGAATTTCATGAATTCATTGTTTTTAATAGCTGAGTAGTACTCCATTGTGTAAATGTACCACATTTTCTATATCCATTCCTCTGTTGAGGGACATCTGGGCTCTTTCCAGCTTCTGGCTATTATGAATAAGGCTGCTATAAACATGGTGGAACATGTGTCCTTATTACCAGATGGAACATCTTCTGGATATATGCCCAGGAGAGGTATTGCAGGATCTTCCGGTAGTACTATGTCCAATTTTCTGAGGAACCTCCAGACTGATTTCCAGAGTGGTTGAATGAGCTTGCAATCCCACCAACAATGGAGGAGTGTTCCCCTTTCTCCACATCCACGCCAGCATCTGCTGTCACCTGAATTTTTGATCTTAGCCATTCTTACTGGTGTGAGGTGGAATCTCAGGGTTGTTTTGATTTGCATTTCCCTGATGATTAAAGATGTTGAACATTTTTTTCATGTGCTTCTCAGCCATTCGGTATTCCTCAGTTGAGAATTCTTTGTTTAACTCTGTGCCCCACTTTTTAATGGGGATATTTGATTTTCTGGTGTCCACCTTCTTGAGTTCTTTATATATATTGGATATCAGTCCCCTATCTGATTTAGGATTGGTAAAGATTCTTTCCCAATATGTTGGTGGCCCTTTTGTCTTGTTGACAATATCTTTTGCCTTACAGAAGCTTTGCAACTTTACAGACTCAGAATTGTTAAAAGTACTGAGAATGAGTGAATGTAGGTGCTTAGCCCTAAATGGGATATCAGCATATCCTTCCATCCAAGATTCAAAGAACATCATGGAAGAGGGGACAGAACGAAGTGAGAGCCAGAAGGTGGGGTTGAATTCTATAAAACACTTTCTCCTGGACTTGATATGTGACTATTACATTCATGAACTCATAAGACCTGCACAAGATTGATTGTCACAATTCCTCAATGGACAGGAAAGATGCTCCTGAGGTCATAACTTTTGCTGAGTGATATTAGCAGTTGATGTTGCTGGGGAAAGGGTAATCATTTTAGCAGGGCAGATGGTGGGGGGGGGATGTGAATACTAAGAGGTTATCCATTTTCCAGTGCATGGCCTTACACTCACATACATATGGAAAGCACTAATTGTATAATAAAAATAGAAGACGATATGAAGTGAGGAGGAGATGTTTTGGTTATAGGGTCCCAGGGGAGTTGAAGAGAGGGAGAGCAATGGGTAAATGTAGTCAAATATACTATGTGCATGTAAAATAAATATAATAAATAATGTTTAAAATAAGAACAAATTACAAACTAATCTAAAAAGACAAGAAGTGAAAGAGAGAGAGAAAGAGAGAGAGAGAAAGAGAGAGAGAGAATGCACATCATATTAAAAGTGATATTTGTTAATAATGGCAGGTATCATGATAAAAAGGGGATGGAGCTTAAGCCAAGGAACAAATCAAATACTAATGCCCAAAAGAAAAGGAACACTTAAGAGCTAAGCACTTCAGATTTTTATTAGCTCTTAGTAAATAAAGTAAGATTAAAGGAAAGCAAGGGAGACAGCCAAGAGATCTTCACTCTTCACCCTGCTCTTAGTTTTGGCGGTGAGCACAAAAGAACTAAATCAATTCCATATGTTCTACTATTTTACCTGGCCAGCAGGATGTAGGTTTTTGAAGGAAAAGAAAATAAAGAGCACTTTCCAGAGCATTCAGGTGCACAGTTCAGTTTGCGGAGTTGATTTTTGCTTTCACTGAAAGCAGTCACTTGCTATAACCAAGAGCAGTCAGCATAGGGCATAAGCATGCTCAACTTGCTTTCTCAGGGGACTTAAGAATTTTCCTAGTGTCTGCCTTTAGCACTGACTTGACCTTTTCCCCTCTTTAAAGCATACTGTGCATTCCTGCAAAACTTCAATTGTGCCTCAGACACATGGAGAAGGAAACTGAGGCAGAGCAGTAAACATGTTTCTGAAATTTAAAATAAGTAGGGAATCAGAACAGGACTTTCTGTGTCATATCTCTGAGAAATGGCTGGGTTTAGTAACTGTTTTTGTTTGTTTGTTTGTTTGTTTGTTTGTTTGTTTTTTGAAACAGCAGTCATTGCTGCTGTTTTAAAACTTAGATAAAATACAAGATAAAGTAAGCTCTCAGTCAAAAGATGTAATATTCGTTCTATAAACTTTCCATGTAATAACTCCTGATTTCATAGTGTGTGTTGGAAGCACTGTAGTAATGGGGGAACTGATGACACCTGTCCCACATACTGCACAGAGCTCTGAAATGAGGCTTCTGCTACTACTCCTTGGTATATCTTCCTATGGCTTCCTGTATGTTTTCTTTATTAGGAGAAATCCAAGGCAGATCATGTGATTCAACTTCAAAGCCTAACATCACTTTTTTCAATTAACATGAAGTATTACCAGAGTCTAGAGGAGAAGCAGCACATAATCAACACTCAATTCAGGTAAGAGCCACATTTAACATTCTCTTGGGTCAATCTTCATTATGATGGATGAGTTTCTCACTTATGTTTTTGAAATAAGGAGGAGCTCTTAGATTCTGAGCAATGTGAAGTCAAAAATGTACAGGAGTAATTGTGATATCATCCTGATATACAGGCAGTTTCCCATTGGTCTTTTTGTTCCCATCCCAAATTCTTGTAGTTGAAATATTTAAATTATGACAGAATTTTGTTTATTTTTTCTGTTTCTTGCCTTTCTGCTGAGGGAAGATTTGCCTGGCCCTCACAATATCTATGGAATATATTAATTCCATTCCTAATAACTGATTATGAGGCATTTTCTCCTTTCAGAAGAATAGAGACCCTGTTGATGGATCAGTTCATTAAATAAATTTTATAAAGAGCAGTATAATTTATTTAAGTCTAAGCTAAAGTTTATAACTATAAGCACATTTAAATGGGCCTCTTGTTCATTACCAAAAAATTCAGAATGGTGTTAATATACATTCTCCTAAACCTCCCAACGTTTTTTGTTTCAATAATAAATTTTCTTAGTTCCAACACACAATTATGGGAAAACCATAGCAAGAGATTTCTGATATAAATGGAACTGATATTTACCATGCCCTTAAGGATTTCCATGAAAACTTTGGAAATCATCACAGAAAAGCAGGAAAATTACTTTTGACAGTTCTGATCATATTCCTTCCCGCTTCACCTCCTCCCTCTGCATGCGTGCGCGCACACGCACACTCACACACACACACACACACACACACACACACACACACACACAGTGCCAACCAAGCTTGCCTAAAAGCTAATATAGCATTTCAAAAGACATCTTTGCTGAGGAAAAACAGCTATAGCATAGAACAATCATTACTACATTATAAATTGATCATTGTTTTTTTTTTTTTTTTTATACTAGAAACCATGAACTTCATGTTCCATGAAAGTATTCATTAAAATCTGAGTTCTCCTTTCTGACACTTTCTTTTGTTGTAGAGAAACACCATGACAATGGCAACTCTTATAAAGGAAGACATTTAGTTGGGGTTGGCTTACCAGTACATTATCAACATGTCATGAAGTATGGCAGTAAACAGGCAGACATGGTGTTAGAAAAGAGAATAAGAGTTTTACATCTGGATTGGCAGGCAGTAGGGAGAGAGAGAGAGAGTGTGAGCCATTTGCCTGTTTTGAGCTTCTGAAACCTTAGAGACCAGCCTTAGTGACTCACTTTCTCCAACAAGGCCACATCTACTCCACCAATGCCACAACTCCTAATAGTGCCACTTCGATGAGCCTATAGGGGCCATTTTCGTTCAAACCACCACATTCCCCAGGAATGTCTTAAAATTTATATGCTTTTTGCTTTGATCATCTCAAAAATATGTAACATTCTGGATCAGGTGGGAAGCAGGTTTACAGGAAATCACCTGAGTGCTGACTCATTCCTTGTTCACAACCACTCACAGGAATGGAATTAACATCAAATGTAATTAGCCCCAAGTCTATCCACAACAGGGAAGTAAAAAGTATACATTGGAGAAAAGTGAGCTTCTTTCAACAAAACACATATATCTGTGCACAGAAGAATGAAACAAGGTCTCTCACCCATATACAAAAATCAACCTAGATCCACTTAAATCAAGCACCACTTCCTCTGACAAGCTGCTCCAATTCTAGCTTCTTCATTACCATACAGGCTAGACTAGGGAAAGGTTCATCAATCTCAATGCTTGTCATCTTTAGATGACGTGTGTGTGTGTGTGTGTGTGTGTGTGTGTGTGTGTGTGTGTATGTGTGTGGTGAATGTATGTGTGTGTCCTCTGTGTACTAAGGTATGTTAAGCAATGACCTGACTTCTACCCATGAATGTCAATGATTTCTCTCACCTAATTATTTTTATTTGAGGTTGTTTTGTTTAAGTTTTGTTTTGTTTCTGAGACAGTCTTTCTGGGTGCTTCTGCCTGGCCTTAGGGGAAGAAGCTGAAGTGGGCTCAGATGTTGGATGGATGCAGGTAAAAAAATTGATGATCTCTGGCCTTGTAACTTTCTAACTATGGTAGATGTTATTGCTGATAGCTTCTGGAGACTTTCTTCATCATTCTCTCATTCTGTGACTGATAACTGCTGGCTTCTTTTTTTTCTATAACTTTCTATGCTTTAATTTACTACTTAACTCTATCTTGCTGTTCTGTGCTAAAAAATAACCTTAACTCTTTTGTACTGTTCTATGATTCATTAAGGAATGGGAACTTAACTCTTAGAGATCTGTGTTAAAAACTTAACTCTTTTTTTATTGGATATTTTCTTCATTTACGTTTCAAATGTTATCCCTTTCCCAATTCCTCCCCCAACCCCCAGAAATCCCATATTCCATCTCCCCTCCTTGTGCTTCTATGAGGGTGTTCCCTCACCCACCCACCCACTCCTGCCTCCCCACCCTGGCATTCCTTGGGGCATTGAGCCTTCACAGGACCAAGGGCCTCTCCTCCAATTGATGCCCAAGAAGGCTATCTTCTGCTGCATATTCAGCTGGAGCTATGGACTTCTCCATGTGTACTCTTTGGTTGGTGATTTAGTCCCTGGGAGCTCTGGGGGGTCTGGTTGGTTGATATTGTTGTTCTTCTTATGGGGTTGCAACCCCCTTCAGCATCTTCAGTCCTTTTATAACTCCTCCATTGGGGACCCCATGATCAGTCCAATGGCTGACTTTGAGCATCCACCTCTGTATTTGACAGACTCTGGCAGAGCCTCTCAGGAGACACATATATCAGGCTCCTGTCAGCAAGCAGTTCTTGGCATCCACAAGAGTGTCTGGGTTTGGTGACTGTATATGGAATGGATTAACTCTTAAGAGAAGAGACTATAGTATGCAGTATTTTACTCTTTGGAGCAGATCAGATGTCATGCCTCTTCTCCAGACTAGAAGTAGACTCCAGATTCTATTATTTTGACTAAGAGGAAGTAGATTTCCCATAATGGCCCTCAACTAAGCCTTCAACTCTACCTTTTCACATGGTAATCAAAATATTAAACAGACAGCTGCTATGATGCAGACTGTAGGTTGCCAGAGAAGCAGATGATATATGAGGCAGGGGTCCATCTTCACTGAACTCCAAATTAGATAATACTTATCTAGCTATGTAACATTCTTTCTCCAGATCTGGGGTGTTGAAATAATTTTGGAAATGGAGTGAAACTGAAGAACAGAATAATTTAGGATCCTTAATTTTGCTGACTTCATACCTTAGGGAATTATTAATAGGACCCAGACAGATAGAATTAGATTATGGTAAGACATTTAGGTGGGAAGCAACTGTAATTGGGAGATAAAAGTAAGACAGAAGTTAAATTTAAAGATTAATAACATTGCTACTAAGATTATAGTTGGTACACAGTAGAAGTTCAGAGTTGTTTTGATTTGCATTTTCTTGATGATTAAGGACACTGAACATTTCTTTAAGTGCTTTTTGAACATTAGAGATTTCTCTGTTTAGAATTTTATGTTTAGTTCTGTACCCCATTTTAAATTGGATTATTTGGTTTCTTGGTGTCTAACCTCTTGAATTCTTTATATTTTGGATATTAGCCTTCTTTGAGATGTAGGATTGGTGAAGATCTTTTCCCAATCTTTAGGCTGTCATTTTGTCCTATTGAAAGTGTCCTTTGACTTTTTAGTTTAGTTTAGAAGCTTTTTAATTTCATGATGTCCCATTTATTGATTGGTGGCCCCTAGAGACTGAATGTCCAATCAAACAGTGAGCAAGGACTGGACTTAGGTCCCCTGCACATATGTAGTAGATGTGTAGCTTGGTCTTCATGTGGGTCTCCCCAAAACTGGAACAGGGTCTGTCCATGGATCTGTTGCCTGGCTGTGGACCCTGTTCCCCTAACTGGGCAGCCTTGTCTGGCCTCAGTGGGAAAGGAAGTGCATAGTCATGCTGTAACTTGAATTCCCGTGGTAGAGTGATATCCATGGGGCCTTCCCTTCTCAGAGAAGTAAGGGAGAGAGAAATTATGAGAGCTGCTGTGTGAGGGGGGACTAGAAAGAGAGGGCAAAAATGATATTGGGATGTAAAATGAATAATTAATGAGGAAGAAGATTATAGTGGGTACTCTCAAACCAGTAACTTGAACCAGTAAACACATCTAGCATTTCTGTCTGGCTGCTGGCTAGGACAGAATCAGGGCACTTCTACCTTTTGCCAAAGGATGAGAATTGAAGTCTCTATCTTTTCATCTCTTTTTCTCAACATTACAATGTGTATTTAAAATTCACAGTTGTTCTGACCTTAGGAATGTTGTACTATGTATGATGCCTGTACTGTGTATGATACATGGCAAAGTCAATAGTAGCCCTAGACATTGATCACATGATTTTATGTATATATATATATATATATATATATATATATATATATATATGTGTGTGTGTGTGTGTGTGTGTGTGTGTGTGTGTGTGTGTGTGTGTATAGTAAATGAGTATGATTAATATACATACAGACCTTATTCTGGGTCATAAAAACTATCTTGCACAAATGCAATGGAATTGAAAATATATACAAAATATTAGGAAAACAAATTTAATAGTACATGAATATCATATACAGCATATAACATGATGAAGTAAATGGAATTAGTCAGAAGGATGCAAGGGCAATTCAACATATCAAAATCAATAGAGGAAATGTGCACACTAACAGAAAAAAAATGAGAAAAAACAATATATGAAGAAGATGAACTATAAATAAAGCATTCTGTCCTTGTAAAACTCAATAAACTGAGTATGGAAATACTGTATATCAAAATAGTAAATGTTCTATATGGCCAGCCCATATCTCACCAATGACACAGTGTTGTGCAACTGAAAGCTTTCCTTCTGAGGTTAGAAACAAAACAAATATGCCCACTGTCAGCATCTCTTCTACATATTGCTGGAAACCCTAGACAGAACAATAGAGAAAGAAAAAAAATCCAGATTATAAAGGAAGTTAGACTCTTCGTAGATGACATTATTTTATAAATAGAAAAGTCTCATTGATTTTAACACCCCAAATGAGTATATACTCCTAAAGTTGCCAAATTACTGTCATGGTTTTTTTTTCCAATTTTTTTGTTAGATATTTTCTTAATTTACATTTCAAATGCTATTCCGAAAGTCCCCTCCCCCCTTCCCCCTCCCTGCTCCCCTGCCCACCCACTCCCACTTCTTGGCCCTGGCGTTCCCCTGTATTGGGGCATATAAAGATTGCAGTACCAAGGGGCCTTTCTTCCCAATGAAAATCTTCTCTGATGTATATGTAATAGCAATAACCTAATCTCTGTAGGCAAGATGCTATAACTAAAAATATTTCCTGAAAAGATAGAAATTCCAAATTAAACACTTGAAGAATTTGTTGTACAATAAATAAAAGAACTTGTTGTATATGAACTGTCAAATATAAAGAAAATGAAAATGTATTAAATGGGACCAAATCACTCAATCCTCCAAATGTGGCTTCTTTTTTTTTTTTTTCAACTTTTATTAGATATTTTCTTCATTTACATGTCAAGTGTTATCCAGAAAGTTCCCTATACCCTCCCCCCTCCCAGCCCTGCTCCCCCACCCATCCGCTCCCACACCCTGGACCCGGCGTTCCCCTGTATTGGGGCATATAAAGTCTGCATAACCAAGGTGCCTCTCTTCCCACTGATGGCCAACTAGGCCATCCTCTTCTATATATGCAGCTAGAGACACGAGCCCAGGGGGTACTAGTTAGTTCATGGTTATTCTTCCACCTATAGGGTTGAAGACCCCTTCAGCTCCTTGGGTACTTTCTATAGCTCCTTCTTCCTTGGGAACCCTGTGTTCCATCTAATAGCTGACCATAAGCTTCCACCTCCATGTTTGCCAGGCATTGGTATATTTTCCCCCGAGACAGCTATATCCGGGTCCTTTCAGCACCATCTTGCTGGCATATGCTATAGTGTCTATGTTTGGTGACTGATTGTGTGATGGATCCCTGGCAGCCGCAGTCGTTGGGTCCATCCTTTGGATTCAGCTTCACAAATGCTCTCTTTAACTCTTTCAATGTGTGCTTTGTTCTTAATTCTAGGAAGGGGTGATGTGTCCACATTTTGATCTTCCTTCTTCTTGAGTATCATGTGTTTAGTAAGTTGTATCTTGGGTAGTCTAGGTTTCTGGGCTAATATCCACATACCAGTGAGTACATGTTATGTGAGTTCTTTTGTGAATGGGTTACTTCACTCAGGATGATGGCCTCCAGATCCATCCATTTGCCTAGGAATTTCATATATTTATTGTTTTTAATAGCAGAGTAGTATTCCATTGTGTAAATATACCACATTTTTTGTATCCATTCCTCTGTTGAGGGACATCTGGGTTCTTTCCAGTTTCTGGCTATTATGAATAAGGCTGCTATGAACATAGTGGAACATGTGTCCTTGTTACCAGATGGAATATCTTCTGGATATATGCCCAGTAGAGGTATTGCAGGATCTTCCAGTAGTACTATGTCCAATTNTGATCTTACAGCACAAGCCTTTGCTGTTTTGTTCAGGAATTTTTCCCCAGTGCCCATATCATCGAGGCATTTCCCCACTTTCTCCTCTATAAGTTTCAGTGTCTCTGGTTTTATGTGGAGGTCCTTCAACCACTTAGACTTGACCTTAGTACAAGGAGATAAGAATGGATCAATTCCCAGTCTTCTACATGATAGCTTCTTTAGAGGGAGTAGAGGGAGGCAAATGGAAGTGATTATTCTCCTTTAATTTTAGTTGTGCCTCAGCAGGTTATGTTATATATGTTATTAAATTAAGTTCATATTCTAACACTTTGTTTGCTCAGCTCTTATGGATAACAGAGTATATTTTCTGATGAAGCTTGTTTTATCAAAGGTAGGCAACGCTAAAATGAGGGGTGTTTCAGGAGAACCTTGAATAGTATCAGGGATCTTAGTTGCAAAAGGATGAATATCTTTGCATCATTCAGAGGTCAATGAGCTGATAACCACAAATCCCCTGGCACTTCCAGGAGGACCGTTCAAATGATTCGAGCCAATGGTTAAAAATACAGTATTTGCAAAGACCAGGAAACCAAGCAGCTTATGTGAAAGAAAGAAATTTTGAAATATAACTAGTAAATTGATTGAGAATGTGGTTTTGTCATGCTCTTCTCTTAATGCTCAAGCTTCATATATTAATTTTCAAATATCTCCTTGATGTATGTTAGATCTAAATAAAGCAGTATTCAGAATGAGACATTTGCAAATGATCACATCATGATGGCTTTGACTTTCTCTTTGTTTTTTTTTAATATGCCATATTTTTATTAGATATTTTCTTTATTTACATTTTATTATTTTATTTTTTCCAATTTTTATTAGATATTTTCTTCATTTACATTTCAAATGTTATCCCGAAAGTCCCCTAAACCCTCCCTCATCCCCCGCCCTGCTCCCCTACCCACCCACTCCCACATCTTGGCCCTGGCGTTCCCCTGTACTGGGGCATATAAAGTTTGTATGACCAAGGGGCCTCTCTTCCCACTAATGGCCAATTAGGCCATCTTCTGCTACATATGCAGCTAGATACATGAGCTCTGGGGGTACTAGTTAGTTTATATTTTTCTTCCACCTATAGGGGTGGAGACCCCTTCAGCTCTTAGGGTACTTTCTCTAGCTCCTCCCTTGGGAACCCTGTGTTCCATATAATAGCTGACTGTGAGCATCCACCTCTGTGTTTGCTAGGCACTGGTATAGCTACACACGAGACAGCTATATCAGGGCCCTTTCAGCAATATCTTGCTGGCATATGCAATAGTGTCTGTGCATGGTGGCTGATTATGGGATGGATCCCCAGCTGCAGCCGTCACTGGTTGGTCCATCCTTTTGTTTCAGCTCCATACTTGATCTTTGTAACTCCTTCAATGTGTGGTTTGTTCCTAATTCTAAGAAGGGGCGAAGCATCCACCCTTTGATCTTCAATCTCCTTGAGATTCATGTGTTTAGCAAATTAGCCCAGAAACCTAGATTACCCAAGATACAATTTATTTACATTTTAAATGCTATCCCGAAAGTTCCCTATACCCTCCCACCCCCCGGCCTGCTCCCCTACATGCCCACTCCCAATTCTTGGCCCTGGCATTCCCGAGTACTAGGGCATATAAAGTCTATAAGACCAAGGAGCCTCTCTTCCCATTGATGGCCAACTAGGCCATCTTCTGCTACATATACATCTAGAGACACGAGCTCAGGGGGTACTGGTTAGTTTATATTGTTATTCCACCTTAAGGGTTGTAGACCCCTACAGCTTCTAGGGTACTTTCTCTAGCTCCTCAAAAAGGGGCCCGGTGTTCCATCCTATAGATGACTGTGAGCATCCCCTTCTATATTTGGCAGTCACTGCCATAGCCTCACTGGAGATAGTTATATCAGGGTCCTTTCAGCAAAATCTTGCTGGCATATGCAATTGTGTCTGGGTTTGGTGGCTGATTATGGGATGGATCCCCGGGTGGGGTAGTCTCTGTATGGTCCATCCTTTCATCTTAGCTCTAATCTTTGTCTCTGTAACTCTTTTCATGGGATTTTTGTTCTCTATTCTAAAAAGGAATGAAGTATCCATACTTTGGTCTTCGTTCTTCTTGATTTTCTTGTGTTTTGCAAGTTGTATCTTGGGTATTCTAAGTTTCTGGGCTAATATCCACTGATCAGTGAGTGCATATCAAGTGACTTATTTTGTGATGGGGTTACCTCACTAAGGATGATATCATCCAGATACATCCATTTGCCCAAGAATTTCATAAATTCATTGTTTTGAATAGCTGAGTAGTACTCCATTGTGTAAATGTACCATATTTTCTGTATCCATTCCTCTGTTGAGGGACATCTGGGTTCTTTCCAGCTTCTGGATATTATAAATAAGCCTGCTATGAACATAGTGGAGCATGTGTTCTTATTACCAGTTGGAATATCATCTGGATATATGCCCAGGAGGGGTATTGTGGGATCCTCTGGTAGTACTATGTCCAATTTTCCGAGGAACCACCAGACTGATTTCCAGAGTGGTTGTACCAGCTTGCAATCCCACCAGCAATGGAGGAGTGTTCCTCTTTCTCCACATCCTCACCAGCATCTGTTGTCACCTGAATTTTTAATCTTAGCCATTCTGACTGGTGTGAGGTGGAATCTCAAGGTTGTTTTGATTTGCATTCCCCTGATGATTAAGGATGTTGAAGATTTTTTCAGGTGCTTCTCAGCCCTTTGGTATTCCTCCGTTGAGAATTCTTTGTTTAGCTCTGTACCCCATTTTAAATGGGGTTATTTGATTTTCTGGAGCTTCTTGAGCTCATTGAATATATTGGATATTATTCCCCTATGAGATTTAGGATTGGTAAAAATCCTTTCCCACTCTGTTGGTGGCCTTTTTGTCTAATTGGCAGTGTCTATTGCCTTACAGAATCTTTGCAATTTTATGAGGTCCCATTTGTCGATTCTTGATCTTACAGCACAAACCATTGCTGTTCTGTTTGGTAATTTTTCCCTTGTGCCCATATCTTTGAGGCTTTCCCCTACTTTCTCCTCTATAAGTTTTAGTGTCTCTGTTTTTATGTGAAGTTCCTTGATCCACTTAGACTTGAGCTTTGTACAAGGAGATAAGAATGGATCAATTTGAATTCTTCTACATGCTAACTGCCAGTTGAGCTAGCACCATTTTTTGAAAACGCTGTCTTTTTCCCACTGAATGGTTCTAGCTCCTTTGTCAAAGAACAAGTGACCATAGGTGTATGAGTTCATTTCTGAGTCTTCAATTCTATTCCATTTATCTACCTCTCTGTCACTTTACCAGTACCATGCAGTTTTTATCACAATTGCTCTGTAGTACAGATTGAGGTCAGGCATGGTAATTCCACTAGAGGTTCTTTTATTGTTGAGAATAGGTTTTGCTATCCTAGGTTTTTTGTTATTCCAGGTGAATTTTCAAATTGCCCTTTCTAACTCTGTAAAGAATTGAGTTGGAATTTTGATGGCGATTTCATTGAATCTGTAGATTGCTTTCAGCAAGATAGCCATTTTTACTAAATTAATCCTGCCTATCCATGAACATGGGAGATATTTCTGTCTTCTGAGATCTTCAATTTCTTCAGCAACTTGAAGTTCTTATCATAAAGATCTTTCACTTCCTTAGAGTCACACCAAGATATTTTATATTATTTGTGACTATTGTGAAGGGTGTTGTTCACCTAATTTCTTTCTCAGCACATTTATCCTTTGTGTAGAGAAAGACCACTGATTTGTTTGAGTAATTTTATATCCAGCTACTGCACTGAAGCTGTTTATCAGGTTTAGGAGTTCTCTGGTGAAATTTTTGTGGTCACTTACATATACTGTCATATCATCTGCAAATAGTGATATTTTGACTTCTTCCTTTCCAATTTGTATGCCCTTAATCTCCTTTTGTTGTCCAATTGCTCTGGCTAGGACTTCAGGTACTATATTGAATAGGTAGGGAGAAAGTTGCCAGCCTTTTAATCTCTTGTGTTAGATGCTCTCACTGTCTCTGGCTGGAACTTGTTCCTCCTTTGATTCTGTTAGCCTGTCAGCTCTTCTGGGAGTCCAACTCTCTCTTGAGTCCCAGTGGTCAGAGCACTCTCTGCATTTAAGCTCTCCTCTTGCAGGGGAGGTGCCCAGAGGTGAGGGTCTCAGCCCTGCCCCCTGGCTGAAGATGAAGGCCCAAAGGGACCCTTTCCAAGAAGCTCTGTTGCTTTTGTGGCCTGCAAGCTCTCCTGTGTGGACTGGTCTCTGAGACCTGGGATACAAGATGATGCTCTCACCTGTGTCCTGGGGTCAGAGCCCTAACTGGTAATTCTGCATAGAAAATCTTTACTTGAATATTGGTAATGAACAATGCAACGCTATAATAAACTTTTATAAAATTATTATATCATAAGAAGCACTTCTAATATGTCATTTTTTTTCCTGTGTGGAAAGGTGAATAATGTCATGTGAGGCTTCTCACTGATTGTCTTGGCATCCAAAGTATATGACCTGTGATTCTCACCTTCTTTTACTCACATTATATTGCTTTATTCACACTTTCTACATATTGTCTTTATCCAAAAGTGATTCATTCCACATCCTTTGGATGTTGAACTAAATGTTAGAGTAAAAAGATCATGAGTATTATTTTTCAAGTAAAGAAATGCACATGAAGAATGCTAACTGCAGTATACTAGAATATTTTTTCACTAATGTTCATATTGTTTATTTGTATATGATGAAAAAAAACACATTGCCCAACCCTTGTGCTCTAAAGTTAGAGTTCCTTTAACTTTAAAATATTCTGCAATGTTTGTTTTCCTTTTTCAAAATCTTACTGTTTCAATGAAATGATTTTCCCTTTTATTCCTTTGTTTCTCATCAACATTGCTACTGTGGCATTATGTTTTACTGATCCTTAGGAAGACTATAAAATAATTCCATTATTGCATCTTTGGCTTCAGGCTTTCCATTATCCAAGTCTTTTCAGGACAATCATGGATAACATTACTAAGTAATCAGTTGTATCATTCTCATATTTTAAAATGTCTCCAATCACTTTTAGTGTGGTTGCCAAATTATTCCACAATAATCAACTCAACCAGCCATCTGGGCATCCATCCAAGCATCTTTTTTCAAAAGGCTATTAGAAATATGAAAATTATGCATAATATCTATAAACTAGGAAATAGCTAAAAGTACAAATCCCCCAAAGAGCTCAAAAGTGTGGGATCACCCCTCAAGAAACTTTGAGTGAAGCTGCATAGGTATTCTGTTTTGGATATTTGGGAAGAAGGGAGGACTTTATGAGCCCAAACAAATGGAAGTTCATAGAATGGGTTCTCACCTATATTGTGTCACTTCAGTGCTTTTGCTAGAAACATTAAATGAGATTGTACCATGAACTTTCAAGTTAAGTTCTGTGAGTCCATCCATTGTGTAGGAATCCTATCTAGACATTTACTGTGCATACATGTACTAACAGAGCCTGTGTGTGTTTATGTACTGCTTGGGATGGAATCTCAGAGCCACATGCATGTTAAATATGTACTTTACAACTGAGCACATCCCAAACACAAATATCATATCTAACATGCCAAGTACCACTTGTTTCACAACACTGGATAATGTATTAACAAATATATTTACATAAATACCTGACTTGCTATTTATAAAATATTTTAGAAGGAGAAAATTATGACACTCATGAAAAACTTGGCAATGTCTAAAGATAGTTGTGGTTGCTGTGACCTAAGATCTCTATGGCATGTAGGTATTAGAGGCGAAAAATGCTACTAAACACCAAGTAGCAAGATGCCTCAGATACAGCAAATAATTATTTAGATCTAAATGTTCAGAGAAATGATGAAAATCTCACTCTATATAATATAATTTCAGATGGGCATTGTTATACACACCTATAATGCCAACACTCAGGAGGCAGAGGAAGGAAAACCACAAATTTCAGATTAGCCTACACTATTTAGCAAGTTCCAGGTTCACCTAGGAAACTCAGTATGACCATCTCAAGGGGAGGCACCAAGGTCTGGCACTATTACTGATGCTATCTATAGTGTGCTTATAGACAGAGGTTTAGCATGGCTGCCTGTAAGCTGCCCGTGGCTTACACTATCTGGGTTCCTGAGTGGAAGGCCAGAGCTGTATGGGAGAGAACTGTCGAGAGGAATATGGAGGCCAAGATAAAGCACTATGTTCAAAGCCCCAAGGTTTATTGAGGGGAATTTACTTTTAAAGAGGGTAGCCCCCCCCCCCACACACACACACCAGTCCGTTCTGGGAGCCTGGGTCCAGCCTGAGGATGGCTTTCAAGGTGCAAAATGCTTCTCTGGAATGTCTCAGCAGGCAGCAGAGTCTTGAAGGAGGGCAGCAGTAGTTGACATAACAAAAGCCAACTAGGTTGGAGGGCTACACCACAGGAGGTCTCATACTCAGTGATGGTAAAATCTGAATCAGCCTTCTTCAGGCTGGGGGAGGTCACAGCTGCCCTCCTAGAGGCCCAACAAGCAGCTGACTGAGACAGGTATTTACACCAAACCAATGGACTGAAGTTGGGGATCCCTGTGCTTGAATTAGGGAAAGGCTGGAAGAAGCTGAGGAGGAGGGTGACCCCATAGGAAGACCAGCACTAACTTCGACCCTTGAGATCTCTTAGACACTGTGCCATCAATCAGGCAACATACAATAGCTGCTCTAAACACATATAGAGCAGAGGATTGCCTGGTCTGGCCTGAGAGAAAATGCACCTAACCCTTGAGAGATTTGAGGCCCCAGGGAGGCTTGGTGAGAGTGGGACCATCATCTTGGGGACAGTGGGGAGGAGGGATGGGGTGTGGAACTGTGGGAAGGCAGACTGGGAGCAGGTAATGACTGTAAAAAAAAAAGTAATTTATAAAACATCACCAAGTGTGGTTGGTGGAGGCAAAAAACAATAAAAAGCTAACCAAAACAACAACAAACAAACAAACAAAAGACAAAAACAACAACAACAGAAACCATGCAGGCAAATAGATAGAACTAGAAAATTTCATCCTGAGTGAGGTAACACAGACCCAAAATGACATGCATGATATGTACTAACTAATATGTGGATATTAGGCATAAAGTAAAGGATAACTAAGCTACAATCCCCAGACTCAAAGAAGGCAAATAACAAGAATGGACCAATAGAATGGTTGAATTTTACTCAAAGAGGGAAATAAAGTAGATATCAGAGGTAGAAGGAGGGAGGGAACTGGATAGGAGAGGGAAGGGAAGGACATTAGGGTGGGGAGAACTCAGGTGCAGGGAGAGAAATTGGTGAGGGGGCACCTCTATGATGTGTCAGAGACCTGGGATGGGGAGAGGGTGAAGGCTTCAAGGTATCTATGGGGGTGACTCTAGCTGAGATTCCTAGCAGTAGGGGATAAGGATCTTGAAGTAGCCATTTCCTGTAGTCAGGAAGGACTCTTAGTGGAAGAATAAGGATAGTAAACCACCCACAAAACCTTCAACCCAAAATGTATCCTGCCTACAAGATGTGTGGGACAAAGGTAGAGCAGAAACAGAGGATATGGCCAACCAATAACCAGCCCAACTTGAAACCCATCTCATGGGCAAGAGACAATTCTTGACACTATTAATGGCACTCTGCTATTTTTGTAGACAGGAGTAAATAGGCTACTATTGGGACGTAAAGTGAATAAATAAAGTAATAAAAAAATTTCATTAAAAAAATAAAATGAAAGAAATTGAAGGATAATAGCAGCAAAGGAGGATAGAAAAGGAAAATAAAGAAAGGAAAGAATTACTATATGTATCTTTTTCCCTCTTTCATTTGTCAGGAAAACACACTAATAATTAGAAGAAAGCAGTATTTTTGCAAACATGGTTTACACCAAAAAATTTGACAAGTAACATGATATCTCATTGGCTTTGGTACATGGGTGAATTACTCTAATGAAAAACCTTGCATTGTCCTTTCACCAGTGAAGGTTGAAATAGACATTCTGAATCCTAAAAGGAGAACTTGGCAAAGACATAATGTATTTATGAAAAGACCCACTGCCTTGGGAGAAACCTGCCTTGAGAACAGATATCTAAGTAGAATCTTGGAACTTCTGCTTTGAATGGTGCCTAATTGAATCCGTGAGGTGCTGAGTATATATGCATCTTGAGTTCCATGGTACTTAACATGCTGCATTTTCTGGTATTGCCTGAAAAGAAAAGTACAGAACTCTATGAAGCTTGAAGCAACTGCAGTAAACATCTTTATAAAATTGAAAAGGAGCAAGAAATGCTAATATTCTATTCCTTTTACCTACCCTAAAAGGCAAGTAAGCACATTGCTAAGTTGCACCATGGCTCAATAGGAGATAGGCATACTTTTGGTGGAAACATTATGAGTGTCTTCAGAAAAGGGCTAT
The DNA here is from genome assembly GCA_902729485.2 of Mus minutoides. Taxonomy (NCBI): domain Eukaryota; kingdom Metazoa; phylum Chordata; class Mammalia; order Rodentia; family Muridae; genus Mus; species Mus minutoides. Next base: position 26,625 of record LR753483.1, on the reverse strand, counting down.
TCTCCACGATGATGCACTGTTCATAAGTACCCTGCCAACAGATGAACTACATTCCAATTTAATGCAGTTTCCTTTTAGGACTGTGGATTTTCCAAGTTTTCTTTATATCAAATTTGCCTCTAGGGATAAAACCCATATTCTTTGGCACAAGTCATTCAATGAAGGCAGAAACAATACCAAGGCAACAACAACAGCATACTCCAAAAGAACCCCTGTCTAAACACGTTAAAAAAGATCTCCCTGGAAACCAAAACAAGGCTTGTAAAGAGGACTGAGTTGAAAATCAATGTAATTTTTAGACTCAGAAGTGCACCTTTGTTCCTGCCACATAAAAGAAAAGCAAATCTTTGTTTAATGGTTAACAGTTTTTGGCAGCTACTACCTTTTAAACTATGCCAGGGCTAAGATTACTATCTGGAGAGGCAAATTACAGATCATTTGGACAGCAGATTATGCCATGTTGACCTGCTCTGAAGTTGATTTTCAACAGTGATTATATTCTTTTTGTGCAGTCCACATTTGCTTGAACCTTGTTATCTGCACTCAGTGGTAATAGAGCAAGCAAATGCATTTGTGCCAATGTTGAAAATTGGCCCAGAAGCTAGAGGGATCCATGTAACACATGACTAAGGTTTAGACTCAAGAAAATTCTTGTTTAAGCAGGAATTCACACTGAACCATCAATTTGAAAAATTAGAAAACACCAATTTGCTGATCTTTAAACCTGAAAATTAATTTCATCATGCCATGCGACTTAACTGTGAATTAACTATTGTATAAAGATATAAGTCTCTTTAAAATAAAATCATGTCTTCCTCCTAAGTACAGTGAAACAAAAATAAAACTGCTGTGAGAAAAAATCCTTTATGTAAAATAAACTTCAAATTTAATTTGGCTGGAGCCCCTAGTACAATTCACAGAGAGACAAGCACAACACACAATAACATGTTTTATACATATCATAGTTACATTGGGGAGCTACTATGAAGGATATATGTTAGGAAGAATGCCAAGTAGAAGAAGCAAGTCCATCTGTCTAGTAATCCAAAAAGAATTCCTCCATTCTCCTACCTCTGAATTTGTCCTCTCTCTGCTACCCTAGGCTGGTAGTGCCAAGCTATGCATTTGCTGCCAATAGAACCAATTGGCTACACTGTCCAATCATAACAGACATCTTTTACATATTTTGACTTGTGGGTTAGATGATATGCCAACTCAGTATTCTTAATATCAGCCTTATAATACTCAAATGCTGCTGTGTAATAAAAATATAATTCGTGATAGATAAACTATAGCTTGAATAAAATTTGAATTAACTTCAATCCCTTTCTGAAAATTGAGTGTAACCACAATCATTTGAGAAAAGCAGAACCTTGGAATTTTAGCTTCCACTTCATGTCATGAGCAAATTAAATTTAAACAAAGCAATACTTTAAAAGATGCTTTTGTTGTAATTGAATATATTGGATCACAGAGTATCAGAGGACACTGATAAATTATTATTATTTTTGTATATGTGATTAATTTTTTTTAGTTTTAAAGTCCTTTTGTAGATGCATACTTAAATATTTGCTAGTGAATTAAAAATGTAGGGTATTTATGTATATGCTGTGGTGCTAGGGGTTGAACCCAAGGTCTGGCACATACTAGACAAGTGCTTTACTACTGAGCTATACTACTGGATCAAGATATGCTTTAAAGGATTATAGCAAAAACAAACAATAACAGATGGAGATGATTAATGAAATAAATCAATTAACACTGATAATGATTTAAAGTGTTCAGTTCTCACTAATGCATTATGCCTTTTCTATTTCTGCATATGCATTTGAAATAAAGATAATATCAAACTGAATTATTTTCTAGAAAAAAAAAAACATAAAACCCAATCTAGAATAGTTTGCATAATTAAAACTTGAATGGATGATTGGCACTAGGGTGGCTGGGTGTGTAAAGGTACTTGCCACTAAGCCTGAGTTCAGTCCCTGGGACGTCCACAGTGAATGACAGAAAGAGCCAATTCCCCCCCCCAATTTTTTTTTTTTCTGATCTCTACTTTTATGCTATGGATGCATGTAAGTATGCACACTTGCTCTCTCTCTCTCTCTCTCTCTCTCTCTCTCTCTCTCACACACACACACACACACACACACACACACACACACACACAGATAAAAGAAATAAAATATAACTTAATTTTATTAAAGGAATAATAATACCATAATATTATACAAAATATCTAAATCCCAAAGAAAGGATCTGCCACAAAACTGGATATTAAATATTTGCCAGAATGCAAAACACCTGGAAATCTTAAATATTGTTATTGAGAATACAAAAGAGTGGGGCATCTTTAAAACATTTTAGCAGTTTCTTATATATTTAAATATGAAATTATCATGCAGTACAACTATATCACTTTTTGGTACTCACCCAGAAAAAAATTAAATTTTATGATCACACAAAAATCAAGTATGATAACCAAAAGGAGACCTTGGTAAGGAAGGGGCAGAAAGCCCAGGCTGAGATTCTGGGGGACTAAGAAGACATTTCTGTTTAAAATCAGTGATTTGGCAGTATCTGTCTTTACTGGGGCATTCTAAGAAAGGTAACTCTGCACTTCCAGCCTCAGAACAACAGTCTCTACAGTAAGATCATTGTTCATGTATCCAGAGCTGAGAGTACTGCTGACCCACTACTATAGTTTTATAAATGCAATAATCAGGAACCATAATCCTTAATGACACTTGCACAAAACTGGCAGAAGGAGCTGGTAATAGTAGAGGTAGTGGAAACTCTAATCAAGAAATGAAACCAATCTGATGGACAGTTACTAAATATCTAAAAATGTTTAGAAAAAAAATTGACCAACAAAGTGAAAGCCTTCTGTAGTAAAAGCCAGAAAGCTGGGTGAGATATGTTGTAAGGTACACAAAAGTAGAAATGCAATCAATGTTCATGTATTAGAAGTATAAATATTATTTAAAAAAACATAGTACTCAAAACATTCTCTAGATTCAATGTTAAAATTACAATGACTTTCTTAAAACTGAGAAGAAAGTACAGAATGGTCACAGAAGCCAAAGAAATCCTGAACAAATAATAAACCTAAAAAGAACAAAGGCAGCAAAGCTACAGTTACTGAAATATCATGCTATAAACATGGCAGCAGACACTTATACAAATAGAACAAAACAGAGAGTCTAGAAATTAATTCATGCTCATCTAGCTAACTGATATATTTTTAATAAGACTCCAAGAACATGTTGTAAAGAAAAAATGAATACAGATATGTAGAATAATGAGAATGAATTTTTGTGTATGCTGAGATACTGCAGGAATGTGGTGCACAGACATGCATTCAGGTATCTGCTTTTAATAAATAAATATCAATAAAATTAAATAAAATGTGATATACAAATGGAATGAGCCTTAGGGCTAAAGGAAGTCTTGTAATTTATAATAGCATGGATGGATCTGGATAACAATATTATGTTGAATGAGACACATGACACTCAGAAAGAGAAATAACCCATGTTGTCTTTCATGTATGGAAACCACTATCAATCATGTAACATAAAAAAAAAGGAGTACTGAACATTTGAGATGGAATGGTAAGGATACAGAAAGACATTAAGAAACTATTAGGGACTGGGAAGGCTTCTGGGAAAAAGGCTTTATGGGTAAGAAGGGGAGATTAGCACAGTCTATGCATGTATGGAAATGTCAGAGTAACTTTCATTAATTGGCATAATTAATATATATTAAAAATTTTAAATAAGATAAATAATAGTTATTTGCCACTTTATGAAAATACAAAGTAATAATTATCTTTTAGGTGAGGGATGTAGACAATTTTGAATCTTGAGCACTTATAGCACACTGTTGCTATTCCTTAATACTGACTGAATAATTCTTGGGGATGACAGGAAGCAATGTAGTTGAAAGAGATTGTCAAGCTTTTTTTGTTTTTCGATTATTTCATTCAAAGATATTACCTGTGTGTTCTTCCAGTTTGGAATCAGAGCCTGCATTCAAACGGATTTTTCTTTTCATCTTAAAACTATTTGTTAGTTGCATGCAACTCTCTGTGAATTCCTTCCAGCTAAATATTCCATCACTCTTGTTCATTAAAAGAAATCTATTCCAGCAGTTCAGCTTTATAAACAACTTTTCAATAAAAAACAAGTGTTTGTATTGAAGGAATGAAGCCCATTTTAGACAGGAAATGGGCTCCAGGTTCCAAATTCAGTGTCTATGTTTCAACCAGGAACATGATTGGGAAAACACTGAATGAGGATTGAGAGGCCTTTTCTGTTCCTTCACAATTGAAAAACAAACAAACTAACTAACTCCAAAAAAAACCAAAACAACACAAACACAGACAATGAATCTCAAAATTTTTGGCTTTCTGTGATCAAGGGAAGGATTTCCTGTGTTAAACATCTAGGTGAAAGATAAGGAAAGGGAGAGAAATAGAAACAGAAACTTTTATTTTCTGAAGAAAAGATTTTGAACCTATTCGTTTCTTATGGATATTCCTTCAATCAACTGATAAAAGTAGGAGTATAAATTTGTAAGAAAAAGCCATGGGTTCTATTCTCAATTCTTTTGTTCTCCTGCTTTGTGACCTTAGGACTTTATAAAATGGCACTAATGCTGCCTAATTGAAAAACAATTGTAAATGGCAACCCATAATAGAAGAAGCACCATGAATACTAGCTGATAGCCCCAGATAAAATCAATCAAACTAAAACACTCATTGATTTCATATACTACGTGCTAACGACTTTACCAATGCTGATGACAATGTCCCTTGTGGAGCTTTACCAATGCTGATGACAATGTCCCTTGTGGAGCTTTACCAATGCTGATGACAATGTCCCTTGTGGAGCATAGAGTTTAATGAAACAACAGAGACAACTCTTAGACAATAGAAATGAGACTTCTATTCTTCCTGTTCTTCAATCATCTTTATGAGTAAAGTGGGTTTCATACTTTAGTATTCAATGACACTAAATATAAATAGAAACATTTAAAAATGAATACTGTGATTATGCATTGAAAGTGTCCTAGTGAAAAGAACCAGTAATCAATATTGAGAGTATTCCACAAGACTGTAAAGCTGAAACTTACACCACTCCAGAGACTGAGGTGTTTCACTCAGCTAGAGTTAGTTCCAATCTCAGGAAGCAGCTCTCAATGAAGAAATAGTTCTTCCACCCAGCTTCTGATATTTTCTTTGCAAGTGCTAGTCATTTTACTTTGTCAGTAATGCACCTCCATTTAATGGAAATGTTAGATTGTAATGTGACAACCTGACAGATTTTATATGTTTAACTGAAATTGTAGCACAGTGGTATAGTACTTGTCTAGTAGACAAATGGCTCTGGATTTCACTCCAAATAACACCTTAGAAAAAGTCAGCAAAACAAAGTGAAAACACACTCATGGCAAGTGCTAAAACTTTCCTCAGCCTATGAATTACAGATTAGTAAAAACATTATAATTTGAAAAACTCTTCATTCACATAATGGCTTTTTTGAGACAACTGAGTATCTCTGTATCCCCAAACCAGTATGATGAGAACCCCGTTACTTTTGTATTTAAAATCCAGGTTTTTAAGTCAAATCCTTAGAGTCCTCAAATTGCTTAGTGGTGAATATTTTTCAGTAAAGCCACATCTTACAACCACATTTGCTGAACCATAAGGTTTGCTGTGGCCACTCACCAAATCTGGCCTGTGGCTTATTTAATTTCTGCCCAAAGGAATGCATGAATCTCATCATCAGTATGAGTCTCTAGTCTGTTTCCTGTTTGGTGGTAAAAGTCTTTTATTTTTCACAAGGTAGAAGCAAATTGCTAAAAAAAAAAAATTCTCAGATGAAAAACAATTTTACTTAATATGTGAATTCCAATATTGAAAAATAGTACATTAAGACATGGATCCTGTACATCTTTCACCAATATTTACTCTAATGAAATATAAGATATGAACGCAGCTATTTGATATTTTATTGAAACTGATTCTTTTACTTCAAATCAAATCTATATAAAATGTGGCATGGATTGAAAATGAATTTCCAGACACCTGATAGGACATTGTGGGCACTGAAAATATTCAATTATTTTTCTCTTTTCGTTCATTCTGTACTTAATAACCACAGATTTTTTTGCCTATCTTGCATTTTGCTTACAACTATATAACTTTCAAGTTTGTTAAAATTGTAAAATATCTTATTAAGTTAACATAGAGTTCTAAAGTGTTTTTAATGCTACTTGAGAATAAATACACAGAAATATCTTCACAAAGATTCCAATTCTAGTGAAAAGATTTCAAATATTCAAGAAAAACCCAGAGAGTAAAAGAAAAATAAAATTGATACCTCACTCTCAAATATATATATATATATATATATATATATATATATATATATATATATATATGAATCTTGGAATCAAGTTATTTGAAGTTCTCCCCCGGTTCATCCTCTTCTATTTAGCCATAATTCAATGTTAAAAGTTTATATTTCAAAGGTAAAATATTTAAGGAGAACATTACACAAAACAGCAGGCCAGAGATGTATCAAAAGATGAAGAGAATGCTAGTGTTTACTTTACACCAACTTAATAAAATAATTCAAAGCAAGAACTGGGTTCAAATTTCCCATGCCATAAAATTCCAAGTTAAGAGGACATTTAATAACAGTGGGTTGTTATCAGTTTTGATCAAGCCATCTGAAACAAAACTTCACGTAAAGTACTTCCAAATAAATGTATGTTTGTTAGGGAAATAATTTATAAACAATTACTCAGTTAACCTCCAAATTAATGCTTACTTTTCTATCTAGAATATTAGATGGAACACAGGGTTCCCAAGGAAGGAGCTAGAGAAAGTACCCAAGGAGCTGAAGGGGTCTTCAACCCTATAGGCGGAAGAATAACATGAACTAACTAGTACCCCTGAGCTCATGTCTCTAGCTGCATATATAGAAGAGGATGGCCTAGTTGGCCATCATTGGGAAGAGAGGCCCCTTGGTCATGCAGACTTTATATGCCCCAGTGCAGGGGAACGCCAGGGCCAAGATGTGGGAGCGGGTGGGTAGGGGAGCAGGACCGGGAGGGGGGATGGTATAGGGAACTTTCTGGATAACACTTGAAATGTAAATGAAGAAATTATCTAATAAATGTTGGGAAAAAAAAAGATAACTAAAGAAAACCAAAGACCTATCAGTTCTTAAGCAGCACTCCCAGATTGCTGAGCTTTGTTTTAAATTACTATGCTCAATGTTTTTGTTGTTTTTCTCAGTCTCTTCATAGGCATATAAGACGAGACAGGAGATAACCAGGAGATAGCTTCAAAGTGCGGCCAGCGAAGCACTTTGTTTCAGACTTGGCAGACTAAGGTCCACTACCATGGATTCAGCATGCTGATTCCTCCCTGTATTATCTCCAGTAAGACTGTTCCAGATTTGATCATGTGACCAGAGACTGTAAAGCCTACACAGATCAAACTATTTACTCTTCAGCTTTTCATACACAATAATTCTGTGGATACCAACCAATCGTTTTAATTTTTAAATATTTCACATTTATGTTGCTTTCGCTCAGACTCTGCGCTCAGTTCTAATCACCTTGAGATGGTTGTCTATGATCTTCCTAGGATTGTTCTAATGAACCCTGCCTGCTTTTCCTTCTACCCTTTTGGGAGTGGCTTGATAATTTCGAGGTGATGGGGACTGGACCCAGGGCATTGTGAATGTTAGGCCAGCACACTTTCACTAAGCTCTATTCTTGCCAGTTAATCTTTTTGGTAAATACCAAATTTCCAATTTCTTTTTAGCCTTTTCTGTAAATATGCTCTCTGATGTCCAGAAATTATTTGTCCTTAGCTATCAGTTTCACATTATTTAATGAGCAGGAGGAGGAGCAACCTCTTCATCTTTTAGCTTCATCCTGCCATTCCTGTCCTTACTCTCTATGTATGTTTATGCTTTTTTTTTTTTGCTTGTTTTTAAAGTAAAGTACCATGAGGAATAGTGGTAAAGCATCAATTTCTTAGTAGTAAATGGTGTCCTAATGATGTATTTTAAGTTATGTAGCATGTTTCTATTATTTCAATGTCTTCTCCAAGATGAGGAAGAAGCAAAAAGGTCTTCTACCATGGATTACAATGGATAAAAGTAGAAATGATGAAAATATCTTAAAATTGAATAGTTGGAAAATTAAATTAGAGTTATAAGGCTGTTAATGGAGGTAATGTGATAATGGATGGAAATAACTGCATAGAAAAGGAAGCTTCCATTAGAGTTATAATGTCAATATTATTATTGTCTCAGGAAAAGGTCATCTTGAAATACCAGTGGGTTTTAAAATAGGATATTGGTTTAAATACTATCCCTCCCAACCTACATATTCATTTCAAGATGGTAAACTAACATTGAAGAATCCTAGTAGGCATCACCTTAGCCAAGTGGCCAGTCTTGGTATTACTAGTAGTGGCTGTGAACATCAAGTACCTCAGATATGATATACTGCAAAGTATTTTCTCCTGTAGTTTTCTTACCCCAAATGCATACCTAAAATGGACATGGCAGAATATTTAACCAACCTAAATGGAAGGTCATTCTCCAAAGAAGTAGCTGATACACTTCAAAACTATCAAGATGCTGAAAGACATAGGGAAAAAATGGCAAACCCTCAGAAATAAGAAGAGTCTAAGGAGATATGTTAAGTTAATACAAAATATAGTTCTATATGGGATCATTGAACAAACAAAAGACTATGGAAAGCATAATGTAATTGCATATTTTCTTATTGCCCATTGTGTCCACTGATACCACATTCGACATAACATGCTCCTAGAACAAACAATAAATTTGATTGAACAGTTCCAACTCTATCTTCTGAATAATTTGGCCTTTCTGAGCTTGTAGATGCAGGAAGAACCTATACATGGAATGGTACAAATAGATAGGAACACTGACCCAATCAGTCAAAGTATCCAGAACAAGATTTGAAATTTGGGTACTGATATTTTCTGGAAATCATTTCTTTCTATACAATCCATAGAAGCAAGAAAGTGATTGTGCTTCCTTAAGATGGTGAGTCCACTTTCAGGTTCAAATAAATAGAACTCATGTCACCCCTATAATATAAGATTGCCAAAATGCTTACCAGGGAGTAATTGTTTCATTTGAAGATCAGAAGTTTGCAAGAGAGATTATTCCTTAAGAAGAGTAATCATTGTGTATGAAAGCAATTGCGGGGGCAGCATTTTATGTCCATCACTTACAGATAAACAGCACACAGACTATCTAGACTTTGGTAAGACTTCCTACATGTCTGATTAACATAGTTTAACCACAGTTTTCAAAGTAACTCCAAATGTTTTAAAAACAGAAATAACTAGAAATACCTATTCATCTGGAGAGTCTGGTCCTTGGAGAAATCTTAAGGAACATTGTTTTAATGTTATTTTTTTTTCTGTTTATGGAATGCACATTTGTGAAATTAAATACTGATAACAAGAAACAGACATTTACTTTGTTGTAAGAAACTGAAATTCAATTTGGAAAATTATATACAATTTTAAAATGCTCTCACTACCTGGCAGAAATAACTATGTAGGAATGAAAGAAATCTCCCATTTTATAGGTCACACGTTGTTGTGTAGAATTTATGACATCAAATGAAGTATGCACCTCTAGTTTCTAAATAAAACAATCGAAATTTATTAAATATACAGACAAAAGGCTATCATAGAATTTTATATTAATATTGAATAGTTATTGAACTTCTAGTGCACGTTTTGTATCTCTTCTCTCCCTTTGTACCATGCTCATATAAAGTAAGTGCTGTGGTGCTGTGAGTCTGAATTAAGAAATCTTAGCCACATAAAACAGTAACTTAACAAATATCTGTGCATCTGATTCATTATAAAAGTTCCCATCTTTGCTGAATACTAAATGTCTATGTGCATATACAAACATATACATGTAGTATATTATGTCCACCAACACGCATGCAATATATACAAAAAAATCAGTGTATCACTACTATATCTCATACATTTGTTTTTCATTCCTACCTCTTCACAGAAGCTCCTGCCTTGTTTTTGTAACAATTCTTTGCTGCTTTAGCAAAATTTGTCGATATTCGTTTCTGCTTTCTAACTTCAGTGGCAGGCCACATGTGAAATTTCAGTTTTATTTTGGTTCTGAACATGTATGGATTTCATAACCTGTCATTAGTTGCCAATGACACAGACTCAAGGGCCTTTCCTTGTGTTTGTTGGCAACTCTTGTTCCCTTGGTCACACTGAGGTATTATAAGTCTGAGGAGACCCTGCTGGGTTACTAGGAGTTCTTGTCTAGTGGGTCAGATATCATTTTAGGCAAATTCTAGTTGTACCCTATAGGCCTTTGTACTTCTATCTTTGGAAATATATTTATGCTTTTGTTTTAGAGTGTAGGCTTCCATTTTTATGATATCCTTTCAAAATATTAGGTCATCCATGAAAAAAATAAAACATCTTTATTAAATTATCTTTTCTTGTGTAGCCTTCGTTATGCAGTTTCTCAGCATGAGGTTCAGGCAAGGCTTGCTACTGACTGGGTGCCAAGCTGTCCACTATATCACGTCTATTGAATACCCACAATATAAGAGTTCATGTACAGGGCTTTGAGCATCCTCAGATCAACCCCCTTCCTTCCAAAGCCTTCCTAGGGCAATTTTCCCATTTCCTGTCCTGCTGGCTGTACCCTTGGAGGAGATTTGAAGTCTGAAACATCTTTGATGTTTTCTTCTAGCGATGCCAAAGCCTCCCCAGTGGAAAAGAGGCTCTCACAAGCTGGTGTAAATGGAGTTTTTAGTGAGGAGCATCTGCCAAGCTGTTGTGTTTCATGGCTCTCTCTTTGATGTCCAGCTAGCATGGTGCCATGTATGCCCACCCAGTATTTAGTGTGTTAGCGAGTCCTCATTACCATGGCCTTACTATGGAAACTTGCGTGGAAAATATTTCTGGAACTCATCCCAACCTGCCTCCTTCGGTACCAAATTAATTTCCCTCTTCTGATTTCATCCTCTTCCCTCTTCTTTCTAACATAAAGACATTTGCCAGATATAAAAGAACTTCAATAAATTAAAATGAAACTGAAAATAAAAAACAGGATGAAGTAAAACCATGGTTCCATTAGACTGCTTGAAGAATTAGAATACATTGAAGCATCATATGATTTTTGTATAGGAAAAAAAATCTATGATTCTTGGCATCAGATCTTCTGAGAAGGCTTTGGAATCATTCCATTTGCCAAGTTTAAATATGTGATTTTTTTCAGAGGTTTGATAAGTTTGTCTATGGAGGAGCTAATCAAAAATGATGCTAACAAATCAAACAATCCTTTTTACTACTTATCAATATACTCATGGATACCTGAGTATATTCACCAAATCATTTTATTTTACTCTTATGATAGTTGTAAATAGTTCTAAATGAAATAACCTTTTTACACAAAACATAGTGATACAACTTTTCAGGAGGCAATGCCAAAGTGAGAATTTGAAACCCTGTCATTATACAAAGGAAGATGCTGAGACATGGACAGCATACAAACCTTGAATTCAAGGTTATCTATTGATCAATTTGCCCATGAATTTTTTCTAAGCATTTTTACTTTCTTTTTGATTTGGGTGATTTGGAATTGGACTCTTCTGTGTTCTTGCAAATATTGGCTGATATTTAAAATAAGTGACTTGTCAAATATACATTAAGACTAGTCTAAAGCTTTTGATCCCCACATTCTGCACTCTGGAGGTAAAGCAGGCAGATTTCTTGAGTTTGGAGTCAGCCTGGTCCACAAAGCAAGTTCAAAGATAGCCAGCAATAGACAGAAAAAACATATTTTGACCCAACCCCCACTCACCTCATACAAAAGACTAGTCTAGGGTAGTATCTAGCCTTGTGAGTGTTTTCTAAGAGACGGACTAAGCCATAGAGAACCCTGAGATTAACAGTGTCATGTTTCTTCCAATGCATTCCACAGAACTCAAGAAGTTTAACAGGCTGAAGGGGCCAAGTGAGGATGCTTCAATCCCACTTGTGAGAGAGAAGAAAGCAATCATGGGTGGTGGTGGGGGGGCACAGAGGAAGGGAGGGACCTGGGTGAGAGACTCAAGGGAAGGGGAAAATGGAAATATGATCAGGTGTTGGGGGTGGAGAACAAGAGAGAAGCCCCGAGGGCCAGCAGAAGGAATGAAAATATGCAACTTCTGAGGTAGGATGAGAAGTGGGGGGACCTTCTAGAATGTATCAGAGATCCAGAAGGTGAGATAATCTCATGACTCAAAGGGAGGGACCTTAAATGAAATGCCCAACAGTGGGGAGAGGGGACATGTAGAATCCAATTCCATTAGAAAGATAAGCTATCAAGTGAAAGGATTGGGCAGCTGACCAACAGTCAAAAACTCTGATTCAGAATTGTCCCTGTCAAAAAGAACTGCAGGGATAAAAATGGGGAAGATACTGAGGGAAAGGAGATCCAGTCACAAGCCCAAATTGGGATCCAGCTCAAGGGGAGGCCCAAGGCTTGACACTATTACTGATGGTATGATGTACTTAAAGACATGACTCTCTCCGAAAGGCCCAACAAGCAGCTGACTGAGACAGAAACAGATACTTACACCCAACCAATGGACAAAAAACCCTGTGGTTAAATTAGGAAAAGGCTGGAAGAAGCTGAGGAAGAGAGCAATACCATAGGAAGACCAGCAGTCTCAAATAACTCAGACCTGTGAGATCTCACAGGCACTGAGCCACCAACCACGCATCATACACTAGCTGGTCTAAGGCCCCTGAAACATATACTGCCTGGTCTGGTCTCAGTGAAAAGATGTATGTTATCTAACATTTGAGAGACTTGAGGCCTCCAGGGAGTGGGGAGGTCTAGTGGGGTGGGGTGGGGTTGGGGACGTCCTCTTGGAGATAGGGCAAGAAGGAATGGGATGAGGAAATGTAGGAGAATGTACCAGGAATAGGACCAGGGTGAACTGTAAAATAAATAAATAAATAAAAGTAATAAAAAAAGAAAGATGATGCCATGAAGGTGGGGTAAGGATAAAAATTTATTTCTGTTGGTTTACATGTAACTGTGGAATAGAGCAGAGCAACGAAAGAGATAATCCAGATACCTAAACATGATGTATTCACAAGATTTGTTACTGTTCATTTTATGATAAAATTTGAATGTGTACATTTGGCTTTCCAAACAGATACACTTCAAACATTATGGGTGTAAAACACTGCACAGAAGCACTAGACAAGTTTTTGAGATTAGCCCTACTAAAATCCCTCTCCAAACTTCAGCAGCTGCATTCTACCTCCTAGTGAATTTTATACCCTAAAATGTTTTGGAGAAAGATGTTTTGTTCTCCCGATAAACATTTCTTCTAAGAAAAAGAAAACTCTACTAGATGTGCTAGCTCAGCTCCTCTGCCTTTGCATTTTTTCCAAAGGAGCCATAGTACAAAAATTTTTACTGTAGTAATAGTCCACATATAGGATATGGTATCTAGTGATATATTTTTTCATGATTATTAAGAAAAACAGAACTACATCTCCAATGAACAAAAAGTGTTGCACTGAGCACAAGTTTTAAAATTCTTGACATAGAATTAAAGAAGATGTCTTGGATGTTGTTTTATGTTCTTGGTTCTACAAATAAGTATAAGACATTATCTTTACAGTAAAGTTCTTATTTTAAAACATAAAGTACAATACTCACCCAGGTGGCATTCAAGCACATTTATGTTTATCATTGCCCTATTTACTAGAATGAAACTATGAAAGTAGTTAAGTACTCACATGATAAAAAGGAAAAGAATATAGGAAAGTGTATTCAACCATAAAGAATAATAAAATTAGGTCATTTTCAGGAATTTGGGGGAGATTGGAGGTTATAATGTTAATGGAAATTAGCAGACACAGGCAAACAAGATAGCTTGTCTCATATGCAGAATCTATATATTTATGAATATATACTAATAATAAAGTCCAATGAAAGAAGGCCACCAGACTTAAAATACTGACTATAGGAAATGGCCACAAATTTGTCATTTTCTTTCTTTTTTTTTAAATTTTATTTTATTATATGTAAGTACACTGTAGCTGTCCTCAGACACTCCAGAAGAGGGAGCCAGATCTCGTTACGGATGGTTGTGAGCCACCATGTGGTTGCTGGGATTTGAACTTATCACCTTCGGAAGAGCAGTCGGGTACTCTTACCCACTGATTAGATATTTTCTTTATTTACATTTCAAATGCTATCCCGAAAGTTCCCTATATCTCCCCCCACCCCTCCCTGCTATCCCTACCCACCCACTCCCACTTCTTGGCCCTGGTGTTCCCCTGTACTGGGGCATATAAAGTTTGTAAGACCAAGGGGCTCTCTTGACAATAATGGCCGACTATGCCATCTTCTGCTACATATGCAGCTAGAGAGAGGAGCTCTGGGGGAACTGATTAGTTCATATTGTTGTTCCACCTATAGGGTTGCAGACCCCTTTGGCTCTTAGGTACTTTCTCTAGCTCCTCCATTGGGGACCCTGGGTTCCATCCAATAGCTGACTGTGAGCGTCCACTTCTGTATTTGCCAGGGACCAACAAAGCCTCACAGGAGACAGCTATATCAGGGTCCTTTCAGCAACATCTTGCAGGCATATGGGGTAGTGACTGCACTTGGTGGCTGATTATAGGATGAACCCCCTTGTGGGGCAGTCTCTGGATGGTCCATCCTTTTTCCTAGCTCCAAACATTGTCTCTGCAACTCCTTCCATGGATATTTTATTCCCTATTCTAGGGAGGAATGAAGTATCCACGCGATGCTCTTACTTCTTGATTTTCTTGTGTTTTGGAAGTTGTATCTTGGGCATTCTAGGTTTCTGGGCAAATATCCACATATCAGTGAGTGCATACCAAGTGACTTCTTTTGTGATTGGGTTACCGCACTCAGGATGATATCCTCCAGATACACTCATTTGCCCAAGAATTTCATAAAGTTATTGTTTTTGATAGCTGAGTAATACTCCATTGTGTAAATGTACCACATTTTCTGTATCCATTCTTCTGTTGAGGGACATCTGGGTTCTTTTCAGCTTCTGGCTATTATAAATAAGGCTGCTATGAACATAGTGGAGCATGTGTCCTTATTACCAGTTGGAACATTTTCTGGGTATATTCCCAGGAGAGATATTGCTGAAGCTTCCATAAGTACTATGTCCAATTTACTGAAAAACTGCCAAACTGATTTCCAGAGTGGTTGTACCAGCTTGCAATCCTACCAGCAATGGAGGAGTGTTCCTCTTTCTCCACTTCCTTGACAGCATTTGCTGTCATCTGAATTTTTGATCTTAGCCATTCTGACTGGTGTGAGGTTGAACCTCAGGGTTATTTTGATTTGCTTTTCCTTGATGATTAAGGATGTTGAACATTTTTTCAGGTGCTTCTCAGTCCTTTGGTATTCCTCAGTTGAAAATTCTTTGTTTAGCTCTGTATCCCATTTTTAATGGGGTTACTTGATTTTCTGGAGTCCAGCTTCTTGAGCTCTTTGTATATATTGGATATTCATCCCATATCAGATTTAGGATTGGTAAAAATCTTTTCCCAATCTGTTGGTGGCCTTTTCTCTTGTTTGGTTAGATTTATACCAAGGGTTTGTGTGTGTGTGTGTGTGTGTGTGTGTGTGTGTGTGTGTGTGTGTGTGTGTGTGTGTGTGGTTATTGTAAAGGGTATTGTTTCCCTAATTTCTTTCCAGGACAGGTTATTATTTGTATAAAGGAGGACTGTTGTTTTCCTTGAGTCAATTTTGTATCCAGGACTTTGTGGAAGTTGTGGAAGTTCTCTGGTAGAATTTTTGGGGTCACTTATGTATACTATCCTATCAACCATAAATAGCAGTAG
This sequence comes from Mus minutoides, assembly GCA_902729485.2. Classification (NCBI taxonomy): domain Eukaryota; kingdom Metazoa; phylum Chordata; class Mammalia; order Rodentia; family Muridae; genus Mus; species Mus minutoides. The sequence continues at coordinate 10,670 of LR753483.1, read as the reverse complement.
TTCTACTTCCTCTTTTCCAATTTGTATCCCCTTTATCTGTTTTAGTTTTCTTATTCCTCTGGCTAGAACTTCAAGTACTATATCAGAGAGAAAGAGAGAGAGAGAGAGAGAGAGATGAGACCAGAGGATGATGTGCATTGTTCTCTATCAATCTCCACCTATTGAGATAGAGTCTCTTAACAAAACTGGAGCTAGACTGGCAGCTCATAGTCCCAACAATTTCTTGTATCCATACTGGATACAGTTGTATGTTTTCATGCTCAACCTTTCATATGGATACTGGAGTTTCAAATCCCAACTTTCTACTGTGATTTTTTTTTTTTTTTAAGAATTGCATTATATGTATAAATCACTTTAAGAGGTTAAATGATCTTAACTTTTTAAACCTTGAAAATTCTATAACATTTATGTAGGTAATTATCTTAGGAATGTTTTCATGTTATTGGAGTGTATCTTACATATTGCTTTTGGTAGTTGGCCATTTTCACTATGTTAATTCTACCTATCTATGAGCATGAGATATCTTTTCATCATCTGATATATTCTTCAATTTCTTTCTTCAGGGGCTTGAATTTCTTCTCATACAGATCTTTCTCTTGCTTGGTTAGATTTATATCAAGATATTTTTTTATTATTTTATATATTTATTATTATTATTATATATTTATATATTATTTATATTTTATAATATAGATATATGGTGTATCTATATTAGTTATATTTATGTTGCTATGATAAAAGTACCTAACAGAAACAAATAATGGGAGGAAAGATTGGCTACTCAGTCTTGCAGAGGTTCAAGTCATAGCCATGGCTTCAGTTGGTTCTTGAGTCTTTGCTGATTCAGAGCAACATGGCAGCGGTAATATGTAGCAGAGACTACTCTTAGCTCCTGGAATACAGAAAACATTGGAAAGAGGGGAAGAGAGGAGTGAAAAGCAGAGGAGGGAAAAGAAAGAGAAAGTAAGTGGAGGAGAGGAGAAGAACAAGACAAGAAACAGCCCACAGGAGAGACAACCATAACTATATCTTTCAGTCAAGTCAAAGACCTTAAATTTTTTAGAATTTCACAAAACAGTGTATTTCTTTTTTTTTTTCAACTTTTATTAGATATTTTCTTCATTTACATTTCAAGTGTTATCCAGAAAGTTCCCTATATCCTCCCCCCTCCCGGCCCTGCTACCCTACCCACCCGCTCCCACCCCCTGGCCCCGGAGTTCCCTGTATTGGGGCATATAAAGTCTGCATAACCAAGGGGCCTCTCTTCCCACTGAT